>JAEIIL010011780.1:0-16758 GCA_018905715.1 Drosophila lini | reverse complement strand
TAAAGCTGGAAATGTAAAACTGTAACTGTCAAACTGTAAACATAATAAGTATAGGTAAAACGTAATGAAACTCTGTTTTGTGTGTGTTTTCAGCATTTAATTTTATAATATAAATATCAAAACCAAATTATTATATGCTATGTATAAATATACAACTTTTATATATTTTCTTGTATTTTTTTTTTTAATTATTTAACCAGAATGGCTTCATTCTTAATGATCCAATTGCAATCTGCAAGGGTATGCAAACTCCGCGTGCCGAAGTTAGCTTCCTTTATTGTTTAGTTTTATTAAAAAAAAAAAATTATTCTTATTTTGAACGAAAAATTAGCGCTCAAAAAATAATGATTCCATTTTGAGTGATATTTTTTCGCTCAATGTGTTTTTTTGGGTTCGTCTGTTTTCGATTCATAGGGTCATGTAACATTTTTTCATAGAAACCTCTTAGAAAGAACAAAAGAACAAACTGCGCATTTGGTTAAATTATCTTGAAATATAATAGATTATAATTAAAGGTAACTAATATTTTCTCTTGAGTGAATACCCCTAATATCTATCTTGTTTTCGTAACGCGCCTGCGTCGCATTTGGAGTTCCTAACAAGTATGAGAACCCACCCCAAAACCTCATAAAAGACTCAGCTTCATCTGCAACATTTGCACAAATAAAATAGAATAATTAATAAGAAGGAGTTGATAATGTCTGCATATCCCAGTGCTTCCGCCTCCCAGTCAACTGGTAACCTGCACACATATATATTGTTTTCTATTTGACCATGCCACACACGACTCCGCAGGAACATCAGACCTGGACTCGGAATCCGTGGAGGTGCTGCGGGAACGCCTGAGCACCATGAAGCGGCTAATGGCGGAGCGGACGGCCCAGCAGCAGAACAATCCCGCCACCACGGAGGAGATATTTTCCACCAAGCGGCACAGATCGGCGGGCATCATCGATGGCAACTTCCTGAGCATTGCCTTTGGGGGAGCTCTGCTAGTGATCATCACGGTTTCAGTGTACGCCTTCTACAACCTTTACCATGCCATCCTCAAGAAGTTCCCCTCGCGGCACGAGGAGCTGTAAAAGGTGTGTCGCGACAGTGCCAAATGTGTCGGGATGAGTTTATCACTTGAAATGTTCGACATACCCTGCATTTAACAAATAAACTGTAGCTTGAATTGTAACTATGCACCCTTTGGACTGGAACTGGAAGTAGAAGTGAAAACGACTAGGGGTTTTTGCTGTTTTGCATTCGGGTTAATCAACGCCATTTATTTGGAGTTCAACTCATTACAAAAATCAATAATAGTCTGGGTACTCTTTACACATTCATCCCGCTCGTTTTGAATTCGGTTACAACTAAAATAGAGAGGACACTGAATGCACGGACAGCAAAAAACAAAAGGGGGTTTTGGAATATGAGATGTCGCTGTGAAGAACAAACCATCAAAATATAAAAAAAGTTTATGTTAAGGATAAACAAAACGTGAGACGAAATGCTGGAAGGAACACTTCAGGGGTGAATGGAGACCAGATTCATCTGGAGAAAACTCATGGATTGATTTTGCTTACTTGCTAGCTACAATTGAAACACCCTAACCTCCTCCTCCTTGTTCGTACTCTCGATCACCTTCCTGCCTTAGACATTAGTGTTATTGTTTGCTAAACTCCTATTACATATTTGTATGAGTTGTAAGTTTACTTAAGTTCTGCATTTTTCATTGTTGATTACTTTTTTCATTTGGGTAAAATAATAACTATATGCGTTTGTTTTTATCTTTTTTTTAATTCAAATAATGTTAAGGTAAAAGCTGCATTGTTTTGCTCTGCTTAACAGTTTCACTATTTGTTTTACACAATTTGTTGTTCTTCTTTGTTGCTTAAGGGCGGCCGTAAATCATTTGAATCGTTTGAATTTTTGAACTTACTTTACTTGAATAATAAAAGCTTCGAGAAATTTTATAGAATATTGACTCTGGCTTTACACCAACTAACTGAATAAAGAAAGTATTATCGCCGTCCGTTTTGGTTTCTGTTGCTTCTCTCTCCGCCGCCGCCACTGTGGATATTGGATTAATTGGTTGGATGGTCTGCTTGGATCTCTCGAACAGGATTCGGTCTACTCGCTGCTTCTGCTTTTTACAATTTGTTAAATTCCCTATTCTCGAAGTGACTCTGCTGCTGGTGCTGCCGTTGCCGCCGTTCCTGCCGACGTCACCTTGTTTCTTGTTAATCAGATGTTGTCAACGGAATCGGCATCGTCCTCCGAGCTGATTTCGTCGCCGAACTCAATGTCCTCGTCGAAGCCGTCCTCCACGAATGTGACAGTCTCGTTGATGCGCACCGACTCCGGGAACTCGCCGTACGTCTTCAGGTTCCTGGCCTCGTCCGGAGTGTACTTCAGGATGACATCCGCCTTCGAGTCCTGGTAGTCTCGCAATCCGACCAATATAATGTCGCCCTGGTTAATCCACACCTGAAACGAGAGTACAGAGGGAATGCGCCTTAAAAACACTCTTATCTTGAACATTTTTTTTTGGGAAAGACCACGTTTCTCTTTGCGTTGTGAGTAATTCCTCTTGGAAAAAGCAAACACCAATTCTGCAGCTTGTATTCCGTGTAACACAGATAGTAGATAAAAGATAACTGATCTATGGCGTGGAGCAAAGACCCCTCGGTTCTGGGGAATTTCACAAAGGTGCGCAACGATTGTGGCATTCTCGCAAACTGACCTTGGCAAAGAAGAAGGTTCTACTCAATACGAAAATAAATATTCAATAAAGGGAGCAAATCGGTGGTCATTGTTTTGGGGGCAATTTCACAAGGCTGGGAGGGAGGAGCTCACGAGACCGTTGGAATAATTAACTCCTCGTGGATCGCAATCAGCACACTTCAAGTGGAACTCGATCAGTGATAAAACAAGAGGTGGCGGTGCAGGAACTCAGATTAGACCAGAACACGCCCCAAAATGTGTCTCACATAGCAGAGATATGTACATAGCTTGTGACTTGAATGGCAGTGGCTAATTCCACGAAAAACGGAGAATTTCGCTACCGATGAGATAACCCGTTCCCTGAGATATCTCAAAGCCAATCACGAGTTGACCGAAATTCGGTGCTTTGTTATATCTCATCCTCAATCACAAGCAAGCAAGCCTCTTGAGCAAACATTTCCCTAATCAGATGCGAATTACGCAGGAGGCCTGCCAAAAGACTGAGATTTCCCCATTTGTGACGTCAAGGGAAGATCGGCAGCCTAAGGACTGGTGAACTCAACGCAAACGTCAACGAAGTCAACGACCTGCGACAAGCTGCATTCGTTGAGTGATTCAACACATTCCATTCCATTCATAAATTCACTTCCTCTCCTCTAATACTTCCTGTCGGTAGTGAGTTTTACCGCCAATACTGCAATATAAATTCCAAAGCCAAGGATGACACATAAATAAGACTCCTCTGACCACGTACGGATCGATAAGCGACGATACCAGCCCGAGAGGGGTGGGCTTTAAAATAAATTAAACGGAATCGGAGCGACGACAGTAGCCGCGCGCGAATAATTTCCTCATTACGTACGCCCGCTAGAAATAAACCAATACGAACTTTGGAGTATTTATCATCACTATAACCAAATAGATGGCGTCGCGCCATCACTATCTGTTCCCCAGAGTATTCCCTTGGTCGCGGAAAACCAAACACGATAAATCATGCCAATGCGAAAGACGTGACCAAATTGAATCGAAATTGCCCTATTACGATCCCCAGGAGATAAGCGAAGCAATTGGCTAGATGGGCACACACAATCCCCAGCGAAGGCAGCTGGCCGGGAAGCACCCGGTTCCTCGATTGATTGCAGTGTGGTGTGCCAATGAGTAAGTGATCGAGTGTGTGTTTGCCCCGTCAGGGGTTTGGTATTCGAGGCAGCAGGTCTCGATATTATACTATATATAGCCATAGACATCATTGAACTTCCGATTCTTATCGGCCAGTCTGTGCACAGGTTTGCACTGGTTTTTTGGCTCTTATTAAGTTTGGAGAAATCTTGGCCTTGGCATTAGGGTAAGGAGAAGGCAATTTAAACAACCTTCCCTAATCTCCCATGAATATATCGAAACATCCCATTAATTCCGATTCACTCTGAGCCTTCACGTTGTACAGCAATAAACTTTTATACGCTGATTCACAACAGATATTGTTTTCAGTGGGTTAAACCATAATTCGGCCTAATTCGGTTGGAATTCAGTGCGTCATAAACGGTTCTATATCTGACTTATGTTCCAGAAATGTAGTATTTTATAAAATGTATTAATATGATTTCGCACAATTATGTTATTGTGGCCAGCATGAATCTTCAAAGGGAGACAGAAGTTAGTGTTAGCTTGCCACGCTTTTCTTATCTAAGGGTAAGCACTGGTCTTACATAATAGAGAGCCAAGCTAGTGGAGATTACGACCGATCAGAGAACCATCTCTCACAGAGGTAGGGCATTCCGCGGGCAAGGCAGAACCTCAGAAACACGATTGGCACTCGCCGAATTTTCGCTATCTTGCGACTCGTCACTGATAGCGAACGATTATGGGCAAGGGAGAACCCACCTCCCTACCGCTTTCTTGGAGATAAGGAGCCACCAATGGTGGGGACCTCTCTGCGAGAGACCTCCCTATAAATACAGGCCCACTCGTAGGCGTCGGGCAAATTGAAAACCGGTACCAAGCAAGAGACACCTCAAACAAGAAATACGGCAAAATCGGGCCGCAAAAAGTGAATTCCATGCCAAAGCGAAGCGGAATACAAGTGAAGTGCTATCGACACGCCAAAGCAAGGGCGAAAAGCTAAACACAGTCGCGATCGAATCCCTAACGAGTCGCGCCAGCCAAAACCCAAAACCGTCAAAATTACTTACTACTACTCAACTGGTTCGTGCGGCGCGTGCTACCAGAGCGAGGACATCATGCTCTTATCCTACCGATGCATCTACTCGGTCCTGCTGACCACCATAGCCAGCATTATGGTGGTGCTCAGCTCAGCCTCTTCCGGCTCCATGCAGCTACCCACCGTCCGCAAGTGCGGCGGTAGCGGCACTGGAGCAGCCCACACCATGGCCATGAACCTGGCTGCCTACGGGCTGCTGGAAAACCGGATTAGCACTCTGGAAGCACCGCGACAGACGCACTGGAGCAAGAAGTTCCTGGCCAAGCGGGAGGCGACTCCCCACTCGGCGCCCTACGTGGTCAGCATCCAGATGATGACACCCGACCAGGGCTTGGTTCACTACTGTGCCGGCACTGTCATCAATGAGCACTGGATCCTAACGGCGGCCCACTGCCTCAGTTCACCCCAGACCGTGGAGAACTCGGTGATTGTGGCGGGCAGCCACGATATCCACGACCAGAGGGGAGAGGCAGCCAACATCCAGATGCGACACATCGACTACTACGTGCGCCACGAGCTCTACCTGGGCGGAGTGAATCCCTACGACATCGCCCTGATCTACACCAAGGAGCCGCTGGTCTTCGACACCTACGTCCAGCCAGCGACACTGCCGGAGCAGGATGCCCAGCCCGATGGCTACGGAACCCTGTACGGCTGGGGCAATGTCTCCATGACGGCCGTTCCCAATTATCCGCACCGACTACAGGAGGCCAACATGCCCATCCTAGACATGGAGCTGTGCGAGCAGATCCTCGCCCGCTCCGGACTCCAACTGCACGAGACGAACCTGTGCACTGGTCCCCTGACCGGCGGCGTTAGTATCTGCACCGCCGACTCCGGTGGCCCGCTCATACAGCAGTGCTGCGAGGAGCGCTTCGAGCAGGCCAACATTGTCATCGGCATCGTGTCCTGGGGCAAGATGCCCTGCGGCCAGAAAAACGCTCCCTCTGTCTTTGTCCGAGTCTCCGCCTTTACGGACTGGATCAACCAAGTCATCAGCACGGCCACCCAGATCATGTAAGATGATGGGCCGAAGGAGAGATGGATGAACCCACGCAAATGAGCTCGAATGTGAAGATATCGAAAATATAAAGTTGAAAACTGAAAAAAATTACAAAAAAATGCAAAAATCCCAAAGAAAAATATGTAGATTCTCTAGCTAATCTCACTAGGTGATTAAGACGAACAAATATAGAATTGTATACTGCCGCTGATTCTAGTAACTTAAGTTGTAGTTTAAGCAAACAAAAACATGAATAAAATTGTGAATACTTAAAGAGAAATCCCTTTCTTATTTTTAACTATCTAACTAAGCAAATATGAACGAAAATAGAGCAATAGCAACGGGTTCACGAAAAGCGAAAGACAACCTTTTCTTTTTATTTAAATATAATCGCTCCATTGGGGAATGCTCCACTTACAGTGCGGACCTAAGCAAATTGCGCAGATTTAATTGAAAGGAGAAGGCGGAGACGGTCTCCTTCTGGCCCAAGTGGGAGCTAATTGTGAAATAAGCTAACAAAGATAAGAGTCCAGTCGGTTGCCTGTTGCTGAGCGCGAAACTTACGGAGTTCAGAGTGGTGGCAAGCACACACAATCCGCTGGCGCCTCGCCATGCATTAGTCATGCTCCCGACAAGCACCACGTCTGGCCGAAAAAGGGAATGGAGAGAGCGCATGCAGAGCATGTCAGAAGATTAGGATCTGTGAGTAGATTAGCAGGAAGCTCGTAAAGCGCGCTAAATTGGGGCCATCAGCTGACTTCTGGATGATTGACTGACATTCGAGGGGACGGACATGTGCGAAATTATGGCACTTCTCTTGTTTACTGCCACCGAAAATTGGGTCTAGACATCTCGCGGCGAGCTCGTTGAACCTTGGAGTCGACTCGTCCGTCCAACTGTTGCACTTTGAGCCCTCGGAGACTGAGTAATTGGGCTGGCAGAAAGTTGTAATTCCGCGCTTCCCGGAATTATTAATTATTCAATTTGACAGATGACCCGAAGATAGCGCAGGTGAAGCCCCACAAGGAGGCCATGAGGTATTCAAATAGTGTGCAATGATCACATCAATTATTATGGATTTTTTAGGCTAAAGATAGCGAATAAAAGAAATTAAATATAATATATAGACACGAAAAGAGAATAATCAATAACCACTGGTTAATGCGTATTCTGTCCACATTATTTATATTTATGTATACATATATAATTATTTATTAAAATATGTGGAATTAACTTTTGTTTCCTGGTTTCCTAGCTATGGTACAGTATATAGTAGCTAGTATATTAAATTCTACAGATAAATTCAAGGTAAAGCACACTTATTTTCGGGGAATTGTTTTAGCTGTCGTACATCTACTGAAGAACCACCTATAAATCTAGTAATAAATTCCTGACGCCAACTAGTTGAGAGATAAGGGGGCTAATTGAATGTTAATTACGCCACCTGCACAGAGCGCATCCCCTACCTTCCTAACAACGAAATTTTACATAAGCCAATTCTCGGCCGAGGTGGTGGTATCAGTAGGATTAACATTCCCTTCTATGGAGATTTAAATCGCAAATTAGAAATCGGAAAATTGCGTCGCAGTATAAAACATGTTCGTCGCCATGTCTTCGGCTTGACTTTCAGCAAGAGATTAGATAAATGCTGATACTGAGCCCTATGTCCAAAATTCGATCCAAGAATTATTTGTCAAGTCAGAATGTTGAATGAATTTTTCTTTCTTTTTATTGCAACTCACGTGGCACAAAAACTCTTTCACCTGGATTTGTTCGAATTACAAATTCCAAATATGTACCAAAAGAATGTAATCTTTTTTTAAAAATGGGTTCGAAGACAAATTCATCGCTGTGATTGTTGGAAGTTGCAAGCAGAACTCCAGTTTCATTGGAATTCGAAGGGCAAATAATGATCACTATCTCCATTAATGATTTGATTCGCTTATTTGCATTTACGGTTCGACTGCGTCTAGCAATCAACCCGGAACATGTACTTCCCCGTTCAGTTTTCGGTTACGTCCCCTTATTTATAGAATCTTGTTTCTATTTCCTCTATCATTGATTGGACTCCACTTCTGGTCTTGTTCATTTACTTGACAGCCAGTCGCTGAAGACGTCACTAGTTACGCTACGAATCTTGACGTAGCAGATCGAAAATCTCACTTATGTATGACGCGCGTCTCCTGCGGGGCTGGTGGTGAAGCACCATCCAAAATCTGACATGTGCTCATGCCTTTCAAAGGAAGCACGATCTAATCGGTATTCGGATAGAACCACGACCACGAACAAGGCCAACGCAGGTAGGCGCGTTAAGGGGACAGAACTGCAACTGCGGACCTACTTTTATTAACTGTCCGGGGGATTTTCGCAGTAGTTAACAGGTAACTGAAGTTGCCATTAAAATAATAGTGTGTATGCAGATAAGACATGGGCTACATGGACATAAAGATTGTCCTTGAATAGTAATGAATTCAACTTAATTGATATATAATAATATCAAATATATAAATATATGCTTAGCATTAGTTTACGATAAATAAAATTATGATTTGAAAGCTAACATCGGTCATATTATATATTTTTAGCAATGGGTGGTATGATACAATGGAAGTATTCAATTGTAAATTATAAATTGCAGAGATTTATTATCTGTAGGACAGTTAATAAACTGTAATAAAATAATTTTGGTCATTCTGTTTTAAGAAATTCCGAGATAAATAAGACGGTATGAATGAAATAGTTTCCTGTGCCCCCAGGAAAACGCCTATAGATCTTTACTATACTATTACAAAAATCACACATTTAAGAAAAATTAAATTTGCCATGAACAATTTGTGTTATTCGCAATGCTCATTATTTGAAGGGCATTTACATAAATAAGCACATGTGCACTATGAAATGAAGGGAATAACGACCCGTGCTCTCCTTTGTTTATCTACTGGAGCAAGGACGGTGACTCCCACGCACAATGGACCAATGGAAAGCCAACGATGGAAAGGTAAATCGAATGACGAGGCACTACTAAAGGTTGAAGCAATTAAATGCGAATTAGTAAAGCACTGGCAAAAGGCCCCCAAAAACAAACGTACACACAACCACAGCCTGCCATTGCATGTACTTGCATTTTGTTCACAACAAATAAATAAATATAAATACGTCGCATTCGGTGGCAATCAATGCCAGCGCAAACAACCCAAGAGAGCCGCCGAAGAGAACGCAGCTAAAAGAGAGTAGAGATATACAAAGAGAGCAGAGCTCCACACACTCACCTTCTTGCGAAGTTTCCCCCGAATGTGACACAGGCGTTTGACGCCATCAAAGCACATTGCCTCCAGCCGACCGTTGCCCAGCATCTTGGTCACCTGTGCGTACTCCTGTTGGTCCTCCTTGAAGATCAGCTCACGCTTCTCGAACTCGTTCTCGTTCTTACCACGACGACGGTTCTTGCCACCTTTTCCTTTATTCTTGGGCATCTTGGTGCTGTTGTTTTAGCTGTCTGCTGTCTGCGGGGTTTCACCGATGCTGAAGTGCAGTATTAAACAGTTAATCACCGACTGGAGTGGGAGTAAAGCGTTGTTACGGGCAAATTTGGCACAAGAATTTATTAAAACTTACAATTTTGTCAAAAATGTGACAGATTTCGCCTCGCTAAAGTGAAAAGGAGTGTGACCGCGCCGAAATCGCCTAAAAATACCATGCGGTCTAAAAATGAATACTAGTTTCAAGAAATATAATTTTAATACCGTTTGTACAATCACATATAAATTCAATGCTCTTGTTATAGAAATTCTAAAACTAATTTCTGACTAAAATAGTTATTTCTTGAAAATATTGCAATTATACAATCTATAAAAAAATGTTATGAACCGTCGACACATGTAATAGTATATTTGCCCCAAGTTTCATTCTCTTTCTTTCCAGGGTCCACGGTTTTTAATTTTCAGTTTTAATAAAACAGTTACTATTCTTGCATGCAAAAAATATATAGTTTTTAACAAATGGTCAGTAGAAATGCATAGTGTTCAACTAAATGTAAGTCCTTTAATCAAATCTACCTCGCTTATACATCTATCAGATATAATGTCCCTATTATCCGTCAAATAAAAACGAATACACAAATAATTTTTACCAGTAAGAAATTTCTGAATACATTTTTTAAAAAGCCAAACAATGTTTAAAATGCTGTGTAGCGGAAACCCCTTTATTAATCCTCAGCAATGGGAACGTCTGATAAACTCTCCATGTGCATTTTGGGTAAACTAAACCGACAGAACTTGGTAACACTAATAAAGCCGTTGCAACGCGAATGCCAAATTTATATTCATATGTTTTGTTTACAATCGCATGAAATTAAAAACCGTAAAGTCAATTCGCTGATATGTCCCAAGTAAAGCGATACCGCAGATCCTCAAAGTCCTCCGATGACGGGGAGCAGGAGAACGATGATTACGTGCCGTACGTTCCGGTGAAGGAACGAAAAAAGCAGCACATGGTAAAACTGGGCCGTATTGTCCAACTAGCTTCAGAGACGGCGCAGCCCAAGTCATCCAGCGAAAATGAAAACGATGATGACTACCAGGGAGCCCACGACGCGGAGACCTATGGCCGGAAATATAACATCAGTCTGCTGGATCAGCATACAGAGCTCAAGAAAATAGCCGAGGCTAAGAAACTGAGCGCCGTGGAAAAACAGCTTCGCGAGGAAGAGAAGATAATGGAAAGCATTGCCCAACAAAAGGCCCTGATGGGCGTGGCAGAGTTAGCGAAAGGCATTCAGTACGAGGAACCCATAAAGACTTCCTGGCGACCGCCCAGATACATTGAAGCCATGCCAGAAGAGGAGCGACAACTAATCCGCCAGCAGCTGAGAATCCTTGTTGAGGGAGAGAATCCTAGTCCACCAATCCGCAGTTTCAGAGAGATGAAGTTTCCCAAGGGCATACTAAACGGTCTCGCGGCCAAGGGAATCAAGACTCCAACACCTATTCAGATTCAAGGTTTGCCCACTGTACTGGCGGGTCGCGATCTAATTGGCATTGCCTTTACCGGCTCCGGAAAAACACTAGTCTTTGTGCTGCCTGTGGTGATGTTTGCTCTGGAGCAAGAGTACAGCTTGCCCTTTGAACGCAACGAGGGCCCCTACGGACTAATCATTTGCCCGTCCCGGGAGCTTGCCAAGCAGACGCACGAGATTATTCAGCACTACAGCAAGCACTTGCAGGCCTGCGGCATGCCTGAGGTGCGCTCCTGTTTGGCCATGGGCGGATTACCCGTAAGCGAGGCCTTGGACGTGATATCCAAAGGAGTGCACATTATTGTGGCGACGCCAGGACGTCTTATGGACATGTTAGACAAGAAGATTCTGACGTTGGACATGTGCCGCTACCTGTGCATGGATGAGGCTGACAGAATGATTGACATGGGGTTCGAGGAGGACGTGCGCACGATATTCTCATTTTTCAAGGGCCAACGCCAGACGCTTCTCTTCTCTGCAACTATGCCAAAGAAGATCCAAAACTTTGCTCGTTCGGCGCTCGTGAAGCCAGTTACAATAAATGTTGGTCGCGCCGGAGCAGCGTCTATGAACGTTACCCAGGAGGTTGAGTACGTGAAACAGGAGGCTAAAGTGGTATATCTTCTGGACTGTCTACAGAAAACTGCGCCGCCCGTGCTGATATTTGCCGAGAAAAAACAGGACGTCGACTGCATTCATGAATACCTCCTTCTGAAGGGCGTGGAAGCGGTCGCCATTCACGGCGGAAAGGATCAGGAGGAACGGTCGCGAGCTGTTGACGCTTATCGCGTGGGCAAAAAGGACGTGCTGGTGGCTACGGATGTGGCCTCAAAGGGCCTGGACTTTCCCAATGTGCAGCACGTTATCAACTACGACATGCCAGACGATATCGAAAACTATGTGCATCGCATTGGTCGCACAGGTCGGTCCAACACTAAGGGATTGGCTACCACGCTGATTAATAAGATCACCGAACAGTCGGTTCTTCTGGACCTGAAGCACTTGCTTATCGAGGCCAAACAGCAGGTGCCCGACTTCTTGGACGAATTAGCGCCAGAGGCGGAGCACCAGCACCTGGACCTGGGCGACTCACATGGCTGCACCTACTGCGGCGGCCTGGGCCATCGGATCACCGAGTGCCCCAAGCTGGAGGCCGTGCAAAACAAACAGGCTTCGAACATCGGACGCAGGGACTATCTGTCGAACACTGCGGCGGATTACTAATCTGTGACCACCGATTGCATAATTATAAGAAAATTGTACATTAATTGACGAATTAAGTAGATTTCTTACGTATATATTTACATACATAAGTAAAACAAAAGGAGACTTTCAACCTGAATTCTGGGAATTTTCTAAAAAATTGTTTTCACTTTGTTTACGGTTTGAGGTTGTGTTGCTTATCACTCTGAGCTTTTGGCTTATCAATCATCTACATACGACCCCGGAGAGCGGGCCGTCTTACCCCGTGAGCGCGGCTTGCTCTGAGCGGACTTTTATAAAAGCGAAGACGAGCTTTGCCTTTCCTTCAGTGTCTCGAGTCGATACCAGTGGTTCACACCTCGCTTTCAGTTCCCATTCCGATTGTTTGATACTGCGCCGATCCTATTTATCTATTCTACGGTAAGTGTTCAATTGTCTTACCCGAGGGGCTAATTTGTTTATTAGTCTCCAATCAGGTTAGCTAGAATTGATGTATGTATGTTGGGGCAAATGGTAGAGTAAAGGGGTTTTAAGGCAAATCAGACTACATATGTACAGAATTAGGCTGATTGCCACAATGAAAATGCAAGTATTTACAAATCGCTACAGTTGATTGTCGGCCGAGAGGTACACAGATTATTGAGCTCATCTTATCAAGAGCTGCTGCTTAAGTAATCACTGAACTAAGGTTAATACGTGTGATTAGGAATGACCTATGTATGTATGTACGTAAAGAAAATATTTAAAAACAGATTCTCAAATCATTGCGTACTTTCTGGCTGCTTTTCGAAGTTCCGGTCACAGCTAGGGCCTTTAAAATACATTATTTTAAATACGGAATTTTTAGGTAACTCTTCTCCAATTAAAAACTTCACCTAATGTGGTTCTAAACGACTTCACTTTTTGTGACACGTCTAACTTCCTATTAATTGTGATTGATGAGCCTGATGAGCTGGTTTGCGTTAACAACGATATTTGTTTGGGCATAAATACACAAGAGCATACAAAAGGTACACATAAATAAACATAATTGATATTCGAAACCCGTTGATAATATTTATGAGTACTGCCTCGGGAGAATCGTGATCTTATAAAAGCCAAATACGAACGGTGAACATATGTACATGTTCGGCTGAAATAAAATAAACAGCCATGTTCCCGTTTGCAAATACTTTCTATTCCGTTGCAGGGCATTCAAATATCAATCAAAAGTTTGTAACACACAAAAGGTGCCAATAATAGATACATATATCGACTTGATCAGCATCACACGGTTTCTAAGAGATTTATTCAAAAAGTTTACAAGCTATTAACTTAGAACTCTCGCCTTCAGATATGTACATATGTACATTTAGAGAAGTATTCTTCATAGAACGATCAACTTTTAAACTATTATGAATCGCTTTCCTTATTTTTAAAAATAATTAAATTAGGAACATACATTCAAATTTAAACCCAGTTTCCCTTTTGAGGAATACAAGTTTTTTTTATGGTGTTAAGGTAACGGGAACAAGGCCTATATTTTCTGGGTTATACCCTGTTGCAAGAAAGGCCTGCACGAACTTTCCATTTGGCCTTGGCAATCATGATATCATCCCATATGAGTCAAGCCGCAATGTCGCAAAACTAATTATCTGAAAAGCAGTTTGTAAAAGCATGCGTGCTGACATTTGGTTCACAGCTTCGACAGCTGGCCTTACTCTATCCCAAAATCAGATGTACATTGTAGATATAACAATGAAATCATATCTGATACGTTGACAACTTCTTAACATGCATTGTTTTAAAAATATGTAAATATATTTTTTATTGGTTATAAAACAAAGGAAATTGTCTTTTATTATTAAGTTGGATTAAAGCAGATTAACTGATTTAGATTATACTAATTTTACCTGGTACATATGTATGTACATACGCATGTACATAACTCAAAAAAATTTTGGGTGCTGATGGTGGAAAACAGTGTTTTTTAATTAGTAGCCACATTGCACAAGGGTATTATAACATAAAGCATATGTTTATTTGTAGGCAGAAGGAACCTCAGACTCCTTCAAGTATATGTACATATGTATATATATTATTGATCAGCATCATTGAGTTTACGTAGATAATAAATACTCTAATGAACGTTTTCTTACAAATTTAATCACAATTGTATGATAAACATGGGAAAAATAAGATAACCAAGATGTAACTATCTTTCTATCTCGCTCACACATGGCTTAAACGCTTAGTTAAGTCTTAAACCTTGGTATCAAATATGTATGTACGTATTTGTTTTACTATTTAATAAATGTACAGTGCTTTATGTTCCGGGTTTCTCATAGTCAATCACACTCTCATGTATCTTTTGTATTTCGTTTATTCCGTTAACCACGAGATCATAAATAGGCCTTGTTTTTATACAAATATGTACATATCTATAAAATTGTATAACATATTTTAAACTATTTAACTAATAAAACAATTCTTCTAAAAATTACAGTTCAAAGACTTGACGCTGGGATCAGCTGGAACAATCATCTCTGTTTGCCCCGAACAGCAAACACTGCGATAAAAACAAAGCTGAATACAAACCTACATTCATATAGTGTATATGAAAGCGCGCACTATATACGCACATTTATATTTATCGCAACAATAAACAAAGCTCTCGGGGATCTCCCCGCCTCCGACACCACCGCGCCGCCGCCGACGACACGAGAAAGAGAATCGCGAAAAGGCAGCGCCAGGCGACGCCACCATGGCAGTCATCATAAGGTAATGCAAGCGAGCAGTTCGCTGTCCAGAAGCTCCATTAGAGTTCCCAAGACTTGCTCCGAGTCGGTTTAAAAAGTGTAAACAATAGTAGAGCTGACGCACGCCAACCGTCAGGAAAATATCTGGTTTGAATGTAAGTGCGTCGGTAGAAGTTACCCTGCGGAGGGCAATTAAAACCGCTAATGAGTCTGTCAAAAGGTGTGTTGGAAGCGGAATAATTTGGAGAGCTCCAGAATAGACATCGCATTCAGACGTGTTTGCACATACTGTACAATTGTTACTCACTGTCGGGGCTCTCCTCCAAAGCATGTGACATTTTTGGTGTGTCTATTTTTTATGACCTTTTATGGTCGTATTTCACTTGCACAGATATACGGATGTGCTTGAGGGTTGAGAAATCAAGATGAAAGTCTATACGTTTCGCAATAATTTGACTTTAACTTTAACAAATTGGTTGAAGTCATAGGGTTCTATGGTTATTTCTGACTCCATAAATTATATGTTGCATTGAATGTTTAAAGGATGCAAGGTTATAGTAAATAAATCTTCAACCCGGTATCGAAACCGGTTACAACCGTGTAAAGTTCGATTGGGGAATTACGAAAACAAATAATGGTACTCGGATAAGGCTTATCAATCTGCTTTCCTACTTTCAGCCTGCTGGTACTGGTTGCCCTATCGGCCAGTCTTTCCTCAGCCGGCACCCTCAACGCTCGTCCCGCGTTCCCCGTTCAAACCGGCCAGATCCAGCCCTCCGGTCAGAACAGCAAGCAGCCCGGCAGACGCATAATGCATCCGGCTTTCGCCAACGCTGGCCGCACTCCCGGCCTGGAGATCTGGCGGATCGAGGTAAATTAAGTGTATTTTCGGCTTTAGTTTCACTTTGGTGCGAGTTCACAGAAGAGTGTTTATAAATAGCTGGCGCTTGTTTACATCGCTTGGCTAGACTTCATCGCCCACGCACGAATGCGTTGCTTTTGCAGGGGAGCTCATGCAGTCGTCCAGCGGCGGAAAAAGCGGGTGGAGCATGCTCCCTATTCGTGGCTCGTGCCATCAGAGTTGCTGATTTCCCATTTTCTATGCTAAATTCACGCAGGGTGGCTGCCACATGTTCGTAAATGGAAAGTGTACTATATATGTACATATATCGTCATGTATATATATGTATACATCGCATCTCGGGTTAATTAGCTCGGACATTATCAAAATTTATGAACCTGGCGGAATCGGATGCTTTCACTTTTTAACGCGAGGCGCTTCCTAGAATAAATATTTTGACTGTGCATATAAATAGAACAACGAGTTCTACAGAATTTCCAAACACTCATTTCATAAACATTCATTCCTATATTTCTCACATAATTTATTTGACTTTTTCCAGAACTTCGAACCCGTTGCCTATCCGAAAAATAACTATGGCAAGTTCTACACTGGAGACTCGTTTATTATTCTAAATGTAAGTAATTTTTTTCTATAAACATTCTCGTGTGTAATTATTTAACATTGGAGAGGCAAGCTAAATTTGACTAGAAGTTTCAATTTTCCCAACGGAGGTTGTTGACACTTTAGGAATACGAATACTCTGTGGGGTCGGATATGCTGTTTTACGAATCCAATGTCAACAGCCTCTTAATTTGAGATAATATCTGCTTATTTCAAAGGAAAAAAACATTAATCACACAAGAGCTAGTCATTATAAAATGACATCAAAATGTGATACGTCTTAGCCAAGATGAAACAGTAATTGTTCTGATTAACAAAGGTTTCATCCAGTTTTATGAAAATCGAACAACTATATCATATAGCTGCCATAGAAGCGATCGGTAAATGTAGAGAAAATGTAAAGCT
>JAEIIL010011758.1:0-11441 GCA_018905715.1 Drosophila lini | reverse complement strand
ATTATAATTATTGTATATTATAGAAGTTATACCATAAATTTCACAAGAATAACAACCCCTTTAATAGAGTAACCTAGGCAAACCGAACATAGTTACAGATGTTGCTTTGTTCGACTTGAATGGCAAGGTCTCCTCTAAAGTTCCCCATTTCCGTTTCCGTTTCTTTCTCAATGGATCGACACTCGACTTGAAGCTACAGCTAAAGTTGCTTTATTGATGCGAATGCCTCTCTTTGGTCCTGCCGCTCGTCCATAAAATCGTTCAGCTCGCAATTGAGTCATAATGCAATTGGCAAACGTCAAGCAAATGTTGTTAACTTGCCAAACGAGACAGAGACACAGGCCGAAAGAGATGGATGAACCGACCGGACATCCGGTTGGCAAGTGTTGGGCACATTGTTGCCTGGAAAATCCTGGGAAAGTGACACACACACACTCGCAAACAGCGAATAGCATCGACATCGGTGCCGAATGTGATTACGATTACATCGATTGCAGGGCCGAGAAGTTGAGAAAGTCACCTTTGTTGGTTCCACTCGATACGTATCTTTATTGTGGGGATTAAGGATCAGAGAGAACGAGTGGGGGTCCGTGTGTGTCCATTATGGTCCTTATGAAATTTGGCACATAAATTGTATTATTGCATTTATGCTTGATTTTATTTCCCCAGCTCTCGGCTCTGCTTTTCTTTGCTGATTGTGTTTGAGTGTTGAATTGGCTTTCGCATTACTTTTGCTTCATTTTTCTTTTTCTTTTTTTGGCCCTTAAGTGGATTCGTCTTCGTTTACGTCTGCTTTGTCGTCTGACTCAAGTTAACGTTTTATTGAACCGACAGGACTCACATGTGAGTGCTTACATTTCAACGGTTTCCTGCCGCTTCAGCTCGTGCGCCAACGCAATTTGAACTTCAATTAGCTGCATTTGGCCATGGCTAATAAACGCTGCTTAACCGTAGCTCGCTCTTCGCCCTGCGCTCCTCGTGCCAATATACAATTACAAATGACGCGTCAGGGCCAGGCCGAAAGTCAATTACCAAGGTACACGGCGACTAAATACGGGGTTATAATTTATAAATATTTTTTGTATTCACTTTGAAGGTATTAAAGATTTTAATAAATATATTTATGGTTGGTTGAAACCTTCAGTCTTCATAAAACCTTTCAAGGCTTAAGATAAGTTTTTATTTTAGGCTTGAAATAACCATAACAATAACCATAATTTACCTTTTATTCAGCTGACAGCTTATTATTTACCTAAATTTCACTTAGAACTTAGATTTATTTGTTGACAAATCTATTTGTTCTCAGTGCACTTGACAGCGAAAAGAAAGAAAAGTAGCATAAAAGCCCGCGCCTCGTTGGCTAATTGGAATTGAAACATAAATTAAGCGTCCAATTCGAAGGCGAAGACGGCAGAATGCAACTAAAACTTTACGACTTCTTCACTTTGGCCAATTCCGAGCACAACTTCCGCATTCACGTGCCGCGTTCTGCACTTTTACGTTTTGTCGTAATCCCCGCCAATTACGATACTAGTAGTTCGCCACTACTAACTGCTGTTGCATCCACATTGACAGCTTAGATTAAGTGTTGACTATAAATTGGAACGGTTAGTTGCCGGTGGTATTTATGAGGCCAGTGCAGTTGCCATTTGGCAGGTCGAAATTATTTACTGGCAATTACAACTGGCTTGGGAAACAGTTTTTTTCCTAGTACTCCATGTATACATATAAACAGGTTAATTTAATCATGTCAAAGGGCAATGATTTAATCATGATTCTACTTTTTGGCCTGATTTAGGGACAAATTGATCATCATTTGGGAAAATGAGAGTACAGAGTATGCCAGGTTTTACTGGATAATGTGAGGTTTACTCTCTAAAATTTTATTAAAGCTGCAACGGAAGTCTCAGAGATTTGAAGTACCTCAAAGAGGTATCTGAAACTATGCTGAAAAATATTATACAAGAAAAACACAAGTAAAAACGGAATTTATTACCGCTTTTAGGCACCTTTTTGATTCTTTTTTTGTTAACTACTTTTTTGTTAACTACTACTTAACTACTTTGTTCATTTTTAAATTAAAGTTTCATTTTAAATTTCTCGATTTAAAAATAAATTATTTGCTAGAACTTATATTATTTCAATTCTATATAATAAGTAGGACATAAAACTAGGTTATTTCCCAAATTTTAATTTAAGAAACCACTTCTTAAGCACACGGGTTAAATTCCGCTAAGAAACCAGACGTTCCTTGGTGTTATATTGCCAATCAGCTGCCCACTTCACCCCCAATCCTCACCCCCACCGCCACCGCAAGGACAGCTCCAGCTCCATTCCTACACCTCCACTCCATTGAATGCCCGAGCTCCTTCGCTCTCGGTGCTTTATGGCACAAAGGGGACTTGGCTTCAATTTTCTTTATATTACAGCTTGATTTAATTTGACGTGAGACTTGCTCCTGGGCCCTGGTCTTGACCAGACCGAAATTAGAAACGGAATTGGAGTCCCATTCGGAGCGAAAGCAATTGCAGGTTACAGTCCGGAAGGAGAAACATTCAAATGCCGCTTAATGAAAATATGAACAATTGGAAAAAGCAAATGTCATTTGCCAGCTGCCAGGCACACGGACCTGCGGGGGTGGCTGATCTGCCCGATTGATATAATTTCATTAAGCGACTCTCGCCCCTCGAAATATTTTCAATGTAATGCCACGCCCACAGACCATAGTACAACGCCCACTGTGACACTGCCAGGGAAAACTTTCGCAGCAACAAAAATGGCAGAAAAGAAATGAAAAGTAACGGAAAATACTCGCTTAATAACAAATGGAAAGCGGAAAACGAGAGGGCAGTGCTGCTGCTGGCCGAAAAAAAAAATATAAAAAGAACACAAAGTAAAATGATAATGAAAATGAAAATGCATAAACAGAAATCGTTGACAAGCGGGGGTGGCTTGGCCCAGTGCTTAGATGTAGGGCTGCTGCGTGGAAAACTCATTAAAACTTTTTCACAGCCCATTTAAAAGCAATTTGTAAATTGTGAAACTTGCACTTGGCCCACGCGGAGTCCGTGAAAAATGTTATAATTATTATTTATATTTCCGAACCCAAGCCTAACCCACATTTTTATTCTAGGGAAATTAAGCAGCTATAAAATATGCATCATTATTTTAATTTCTCGTGTTTCTGACTAGATTACCATGGATTACAAGGCTTAATTAATTAAAAAAAAAATTCTTAACATTTTTAGCATTTGTGTAAGTTGTTAAATAATTACAAAATAACAAATAAAAGTAGAAACTATCAAATTTCACAGACAGACCAAATTAAATTTGCTTTAAAACTAATTGTAATTCAATGAGGGATTCTTTTTCTTACGAATTAAATATATTTAATTTTTATATAATTTCTATTAAAAATAATAAGGAATTAAAAATGCATTTTAAATATGAACCAAATGAAGGACTTATTTTCGTAAACAATATCCCAAATGAAATAGACCTTGCTCCAGATATTGATAGCCAAAAAAACCTTTAAAAATAAACCCCCAATTTTCATGTCTTACTCAACAAGCTGCCAGTGACCACTTTCAACCCATCTTTGCATTGCGGAAAATAAGTGCTCGTCGCAATCACTTTGAGCTTCGTGGAAAGGCTCACAATCGCAGACATTAAATCAAATTTCCGCACAATTCAAGACAAGACTGCCGGCAAGGGGTATCCGAAAAATTGTGTTAGCTGCGGTTGGCGTTCCCCCCTTCCTTCTGGTTATTCGGATGCCACGGCGTCGCCACTTAAATATTCAAAGCGAAAAGTTGGTTGCCCCATGCACACCTTTGCGTCTTGGCTGACTTTCCCCCTTGCCATGGCAGTGTTTTCTTTTCTTTATTATTCAAACGCCGCTTTTCATGTGCAGCGCCGAAAAAATTCCCACAGGATGCAGTCAAAGGCAGCAGGTGGTGTGGGGTTAGGCCAGAACAAGGGGAGGGTTGGATTAAGGGCGGCAGCTTGTAACACACATGTGCAGTTCTTTAAACGTTTTTATCGAGCTCATCTTGTGCTTGTGGGGTGAGTCAAGGATATTCCCCAAGGAGATTCCACCTTTTAGTTAATTCAAGGCTGCCAAGAGAGAGCAGATATGAAATATAAGAATGAACATTTTCTATAAATTCAAACAACCCGCCAAGTGCGCGTGGTTTCAGTCTAGGCTAAAAGCAGTGTTGCCAGGTGTACGAGAAACGGTTTATGTGATTCTGTTGAAGTATGGTGAGAGACAGAAAGCGTTTAAAACGTTTTGAAGTAGAGATGGAAAGCGAGTGAAAAATGGTTTATAGATTTAAAAGAATACCTCTTTTTGAGATTATTATAAAACAACTAATGTGACCAGCTCTACATAGTTTCAAAAATACCGGCGAAGAGATATTCCCCCGTTTTTCAGCTGGCCACACTTGCGCTGAAACAAAGTTTCCCGGTACGGTCACACTCGTAAATTCCAGTGAAATATTCTGCCGCTGTTGTCAAATTTGTAAAATCGTTACGGTTTTTACAAATATCCGCTCTATAAACCCGCTTCGAGCCGACAGCAGGCTTTCTTCGCGGCGAACGAACATCAAGCAGCACCGCGTGGGCTTGCGTGAAAACGTGTCCGGAAAAGCCAAAGGCGAGCCAGCGCTAGTGAGTGCGAGCGAGAGGGACGGTGACAGCGACACCGACACCGAAACGGATTTCTTCCCCCTGCTCCCCCTTCCCCCTGGCCGTGCGAACGACGGATTTCCCAGCGAAAAAGTGAGAATTCAAGAGACTTTCCAGCGAACGGCAGCGAAAATGCAAATAAATCTTAAGGTGAAGACCTTAGATGCGCGCACCCACGAATTCAGCATCGACAATGAGGTAAGTTTTTTGAGGTTGTGGCCAGAGATCTAGAGGCTTCTACATATGCATATGCGCCTCGCCCCGCTCCGTTCCAGATCACGATCCGTCAGTTCAAGGACCAAATAGCGGAGAAGACCAACATAGCGGCGGAGAACCAGCGCATCATCTACCAGGGTCGTGTGCTCGCCGACGAGAAACAGGTGAAGGAGTACGGTGAGTCATGCCCCGCACACTGCAGACCCTGAAATTACTTACCTTTCCGCCTCTGCAGATGTCGACGGCAAGGTCCTGCACGTGGCGGAGCGTCCGCCATTCTCGCAGCGCGGAGCCAACGCCCGGAACAATGATGAACCGATGCGCACCTTCCGGAACGTGGCACGTCCGCCCCCGGGAATGCGCACCTCGCCCTACTTCCGAGCTCTCGACGGCATGCTGGTGGGCACCATGGCCATACCAGTGAACAACGGCCCCGTGACCGGGGTGAGTATTTACAGCACATTCCCCTTGGACTTTAAATTACCTTAATTCTTGCAGACCCGCACTCCGAGCACTCGCTATCCCAACTCCTCGTCCTTCTGCATCAACCGCATCACTGTGGCCATGCACATGATCGATTGCGCCGGCAACATAGCCGCCTATCTGGAGAATCCGGCTGTGGGATTGAACAACCAGTCTCTGGACATTCTGCAGCGCGGTCGCTGGTCCATGGAGTCAACGGTCGTGGAGGTGGGCGTCTCTTCCACGGATCTGCCACGCAACAACAACATTATCGACATGGTCCAGGACGCAGTGACCGCTGCTCTGTCGCGTACTGGAGCCCGTAACTACACGGTGGTGCAGCTACCGACGGTTTATACCAACGAAAGCGGCGAGACCAGTCAGCAGCGGGCAGGAGAGGCTGCTGGGAGCGAGGGAGCAGCTGCTGGAACCCCCAGCGATGCCAGCGGTGAGACAACAGCGGCCACTGTCATCATCGAGGATGTGATCGAGACGGACGATGAGGCTGCCGATGGGGCCTCTGATCGTTCGGCAACACCTACTCCGGACCCGGAGGTGGAGGGTGCAGTTGGTGGTCAGCCGGCTACGAATTCGACTGCTGCGGCTGCTACTGCTTCTTCTGCTGCACCCAGCTCTTCCTCCGCCACTGCAGATGCAGCCACTGCTCAGGCTGGCGCTGAGGGAGCTAACAACGCGGGCCCTCGACGCCGAACCCGGCCTCAAGTCTTGGCCCAGGTCATTCAACACTATCGCCGAGTGCAAACGCGACTGGCGCCCTTCGTGGATCGCTACTACGAGATCCTCCAGAACGATCCCACGTTCGAGGAGAGTGTGAGTAGACAGACCGGAGAACCTATGAAGATCCTTATGCTACATCGTATATTTTTTCCCCCAGGACACTGCTGGACGTGAGGATGCCCAGCGCATCTTTGACCGCGTATCGGAGGCTTTCCACTATCTGTCGCATGCCCAGCACGCTATCTCCGACTTGATGCTGGACCTATCGCAGCCAGGACCGCGGGTGCTTACCTGCCGACCGATTCTCGTCGAGCAGAGCGGCTACATACGCTCCAATAACATATTTACGCCCAACTTCATGGCTCCGCCGCCGGGTCTGCTCAACGAAATGGCCCTCCGAGCTGGAGAACATGCTGCCGCTGCTCCAGGAACTCAAACACCCGCTACGGCGGCGGCCGCCGCTCCGGCCACCTCTGAACCGGCTCCAAATGTGCAAGCCATGGTGGAGATTGCCAGTCGGGCTGCTGGTGCCGCTGCCGAGATGGCTGTTCGGGCTGCCAATGCCGCCGGAGCTGCCAATGTAGCAGCGGCTAGTGCTGCCAACGCAGCGGCAGCAGCTGCTCTTGGTGCTGAAAGCGACCGCGTGGAGGATCCTGTCGATGAGCCCATGGTGGCACCCAATGCAGCCGGCGCAGCCCCTGCTCAAGCACAACAGCAGCCACGTTTGGAAATGGGTAAGAGTTTTCATTGGTTTATCTGTTTTTAGATACAGTGCGGTTCATAGCTATAAGGCGCTATTTGAAATGAAAGAAAGAGGAGCCATGAAACTCTCTGTATTACCCATTGTATTTCTTGATAATTTTTAGACCACGATCACGAAGATCAAGATCAGGCCTCGGCCTCTGTCCCAGAGCCCCCCAGGGCAGCTCCCAGGCTGCGTGTGTATGTGCCAGTGACCCTGCCACCGCCCAGTAGGTTTTGGTTGTTCAGTTTGAAGCCCGCTCTCATCTCAGTCGCGTTGGACTAACCCTGTTCCACTATCTCATGCACTGCATCCCTTGTTTTGGTTTCACTTACCCCGTTGTTGTTCGTTTTATTGAGAACCGCCCTTAACCCAGATTAATCCCAGCTTGAGGTTTCCATGGAGGTCAGCTTCTAACTCCCTTTGGTGGCTTTGCAGATCCCCAGATGGAGATGGCCAGACTTCTACAGGCCGTGGTCAACCGAGCCAACAACGAGGCCAACGATGTTCACGTAGAGTTCAATTCGCCCAACATCATGTCGATCAACTTGCCGGTGCATGTGATGACTGCCGCAGTGCGTCCGGCTCCCGCTGGCTCGGCAGCTGCTGCTACATCAGCTCCCGCTCCCGCCACGGAAGCCTCTAATGAAACTTCGCCGACTGCAGAGTCCCCCACAGCCGCCTCCACCTCGAATGGAACTCGAAGCGGAGAACAGAGGGCCAATACCTTGCCCACCACTTCGACCCAGACTCGATCGACTTCGCGTCCCCAGATTCAGATTGGCGGCAACAACAATTGGGGCGGTCGCATTGCGCCCACGCACACGGCCTTTGATCGCTTCCTTCCCTGCAACAGTCACCACATCAGGGAGCCGGAGCCGCTGCCACATAGTAGCAACGCCAGTGGCAGCACCAACAACAACCGCAGCACCACCACAGCACCAGCCAGCGGAGCCGCTATCGTTTTGCCCACAACCGCCGCTGGACCTCGCCCTGGTGAGTACTGTTATTTCCCAAACCGAATGCCACATCACGTCCACGTCCCCGGCCACGCCTCCATCGCACGCCCCTTCATCATCAGCACACAGACTCATTGAATACAGAGATGGAAAGCCCCGGTCAGTCGAATGCCAGTCGAAATCCATGGTGTGACCTGGCTCCCCCTTAATGTCCCCTTAAAGATTATTCAATTCTGAAACAATATATTAATATTTATTTAATATTTGTAATCTAAAACTAATGTAGATTATGAGGTTAAAGAAAGATTTCTATATTCGATGCCGTTAAAAAGTTAAAAGCGCTGAAAGGAATGCTTTGCAAAGATCTTTTTTCAAAGCAGACTTTTTTAATAAAATTTATAGGAAAATATTCTTTGATAGTATCGATTTTTATCATATTTTTTATGTTTTTATTTATATTCGAAATATCGACATATTTACATATATTCTCAGACTTCTTCCTGTCGCCAGACATTCCTTATTATGAGTTTCTCTCAGAGAAAGACCTCTTTCACCAGGCCGCAAATTCCTAAGCGATTCGACTGCTGACCGGCCTCCATCTTTGACATTAATCTCCATTCTATCCATGTCATCATCTAGTCACCTCTGATCGCATCCAACGCGGCAGTGCCAACGTACGCTCCACGTGGTCGTCGCGCCGCCAGCGTCCTGCCAGCAATCTACTGAACAGCCTCCGGCCGGCAGCCTGGGCGCAGGCTCAGACCCAGACCCATAGCCACGTTAGTAGTGGTGGTGGTGGTGGCAGCCCCACTGTTAGGGGTGGAGCCGCAAGAGTGCGTGCCATGGGAAGAGTGCCCTTCAATCGCGATCGGCTGGCGGCGGCGGCTCGACCGGTCCTCGTTGGTGGTGGCACCAACGTCGGCCTGGGAGCCGTACGGCGGGGGCGCATCCAGACCGCCACCGGCCGCCTGTCCAGACCACTTCCCACCCTAATCGCTAATTTTTTGCTTAATAATCTGAGAAATAATGCGCAATCAGCTCCGGCAGGCAGCGCCGCCAACGCCACCGCCGAGGGAGTGACAGCCATCTCGGCCACAGGAGCAGCAGCAGCATCAGCCTCTACTACGGTCTCTCCTACAGCCGCTGCTCCATCAACGCAGGCAACTCCCACCATACCACGCGTTGATGCCAGCAACCTGCACTCGCAGCTGCGCAACTTCCTCAACGACAGCCTCTTTGCCGGCGGAGTGCCCATCAACGAGCAGACGATCCCCGAGGCAATTGGAAGGGCTTTGGAATGGTTTGGCGAGAGCCTGGTCTATCTGCCGCAATACGAGCGTCCGGAGTACAACTCCAGGGACTCGGTGTGCAACATCCTGCGCGTGAGCCTGCGCCTGATCATCGAGCTGTGCAGCAGCGGAGCACCGGGTGGCGCCCAGTTCGAGCAGAACCTCAAGCAGATCTGCGAGCAGTTCCGCAAGCGTCTCTACAGCGTACTCTTTCTGTGCCTGGGCAGCGCCAATGCGGAGCTCTACTGGCGCCAGCTGATGCGCCTGCTGTGCGCTCCCCTGCGATCTAGTAGGTTTCGGAATAAAGCGTAACTTGAATCCTGGACTCTAGCTCCTTTTCCCTTTGCAGATTTCCGCAACGAAGCCCTACAGTTCTTGTGCATCTATATAGACCCCACAATTCCCGCCCAGACGGATACCGTGGATGCCCAACAGTTCCTTGTCCTGCGCAGCACCCAAGCAGCCTCTCCCACTGATGCCGCCGAGGTGAGTAGCCAGAATAAGTTTAATAATAAGCGTATGGCTTCACTATAGAGTTTAATCCTTAGCAGCCACCGCAACCACCGCAGCTGGAAGCCCTGGACACAGATGTGGAAATGGCCGAAGTGGCTGCCAGCAGTAGCAGCAGTGCTCCCGCAGACACCCTGCCCGCCGTGATTGTGGGCTCCGAGCCCTGGCATATGAGTTTCCCCAACGACTGGTTGCCAGTGATAACCCGCGACCTGCAGACCCAGACTGAGGTAGGTTCTCCCTCTCTCTTTTGAGTGGAAACATGTATTAAAACCTCTAAAATCCTGCAGCAGAGCAACCGCCCGCAGCCACCCTACTCCGATGCCTATATCTCTGGAATGTCCGCTAAGCGGCGCAAGATTATACAGTCGGAGAAGCCGACTGCCAGCGTGGAGTGCCTCATCGCCAGTGGAGTGCAGCGAGCCCTTCAGAACTCCGGCCTGGGTGGCAGCAATGGCAGTGCCTCCAGTTCCTCGATCAGTGCGGACACCGTCATCGGTTCCATTGCTCACGACGCCGCCACCCAGGCCTCCTACACGGATGCAGTGCGTAGCATTGTCCGGGAGAGAATCAAGCAGGATGCCGACTACAAGCCCAACAAGTATCCGCAGATAGCCAAGTTCGCCGAGCAGAAGTAGGCGGCGGCCACCTAGTGCTTGTTGTACATTTTACTTTAAAGCATCGTATTTAATTTAGTTAAGGGATAAGTTCTGTTTAAAGCAAGGAGAGACGACGACCCACACACGGAGAGGACCTTTAGCAAATGCTTCGACCCATATAGAATAATAATATCCAACTGATATACCTATGTATCCACACACACAAACACACCGAACGGGAACCCAGGCAGGAGCAAAATAAACACACTTATTAACCAAAACCGAATGGCTATTGGATTGGATTCGCATGAATGGGGACCACACACTGCGCGGAATGCTTTCAATTGTCCCAAATGGCTGTGGCGTCCCCACGGCGCGTGACGTGGTAGTCGTGGAACCGACCCGTGACGACAGCCAAATTCCGAATTCCAGCCAAATATCTTGGACGGCGCCGCCCGGCATTGACGTGAGCCGCTGGCACATGATTGCTGCTGAATGGCCTATGACGACCGATCCCGGAATGTGCAGAGCACAGCAGCAGCTCAAGTGGACATCAACTTGAGGAGGCGTGTATCCACCAGCCCACATATCCTACCATTCGCCAGCGACAGCGAATTCCTACGAGCCTACGCTACTCTTGTTGTTGTTGTCGCCTGCAATCGAAACACGAAAATGTGTCACATCAAAATGTTGAGAATATTTATGTGCAAAAAATACAAAAACAAATAATAACCGCAAATAACGAAAGCGAAAGAAAAAAAGGAAGAAAACATGAATAAATAATAATTATTAATACTTGACGCTTTTCTTTAAATATTTACTCTGAATGATTGGATCCTATAAATAGACTGGCTACGTAATCGATGTATATTTTTAATACCTCTCAGTTATGGGAAACAGTGCGTTTCGAAAAACCTGCGAGACATTACACGGGGTCTATGGGAAATCGTAAGGAAAGCCCTTTTCTTTAACAGGTTTGAAATGGTGTTACTTTTTTTACCCTTGTTTAATTTTAGTTTAAGGTTTTCTTATGAAAATATTTTTTTTATATTGCCTTATTTTATATTTCCAGTAAGGTTAAGGTATCCTTCGATATATATCCTGTACGTGTATACTTTAAATAATTTAAACTGTTTTTTAATATTTATATTTAGAGACATTACACCGGGTCCATGGGAAATCCGAAAGAAACCCCTTTACTTCATGAAGATTAAACGTTGTTTGTCGGACTTTAGTT
>JAEIIL010011720.1:0-10824 GCA_018905715.1 Drosophila lini | reverse complement strand
TGGCCACCTATAAATAGAGGCACCGCTGCCGCGCAGCCTCAGTCAGTGCGCGCCTCCCCTAGAGTTCACCTGTCGCGTGTGCATCCCCACCCATCTAGATGACCCCGGAAAAGTGTTCATTCCATGGAATTGTGTCAGTTATAATAAAAGTCGTACAAAAACACCAAGAATCTCTGGAATCAAAGGATTTAATCAGCGAAGGATCTGTGAATCTGTGAATCCTCCTGGGTTCACCTGCTAAAAAAACCGGAAAAGTGCCACTTAGCTGCAATATAAATCTGAAAAAACACCAACGCTCTCTGGAATCGAAGGAATTAATGATGAATTTCAGCCAAGTCTGCCGAGTGAAGATGAAAGGGAACAGAGTGTCCTTTTCTGAGGGTAAGTACAAGCCAAAATCATTATTCTATACACATAAAGCTGCAATTATTTTCTATTAAAGGTTTAAGAAATTATTCTTAATAAATTCTTAAAAAACAAAGCAAGTTCTTAGTTAAAAGAATAGTTTATAGACCTTGAAAGCTGGGACTCTGAAAACTTTATTAAACAAATTAAACTGCTTAAATGTAATAAGGTACTGTAATGTGTTATAAACAATATGTTCTATTAAATTATTAAAAATTTATTATTAATTATTCTTAATAAATTCTTAACAAAAAATTAAGCAAATTTTTGGTTTTAAGAATCGTTTAAATAACGTAAAACCTTGGACTTTTAAAACATAATGAAAGAAATTAAACGGTTTAAATGCTAAAAAAAGAAATAATAAATAATATTTGCTGGTAAAATATTAACAATTAATTATTAATATTTTTTTGTTTATTGTACAAAAACCTAAACTTGTTTCCAGCTAGACTTTTGAGTGCAGTCGCACTTTGGTCTGTCTTTGCAAAGTCACAGGACTTTGCCTTGGCTTCGGCTTCGGCTGCTTTTGTCTTTGTCTGACGTATGCCAATTGCCGCTTCCTTGCTGCTCCTGCTCCTGCTGCTAGCATTGCCTTTGCCATTGCTGGCTGGCGTGTCCCTTTTGCAGCCTTTCTGGCCAAGCCAAAGTCAGAGCCAAAGCCAAAGCCAAAGGCAGAGTCAGAGCCAGAGTTCTTGGGCCTGTCCCAATGACCGAGTGGCGGCATGTCGCTCTCCGATTCCGAAATCCGAGTCCGTTTTTAGTAGCGCCAGAAACTGGCACAGACCGAACCAGCAGCCGAACTCCACCGAGTGCCAGACGAGCCTGGCCGAAGCCCTGACGAGCGCCTGGCCGAAGCCGCCGACGAGCGAACTGAACGAAAGTCGCACTCTGCGGACGCACACGCGCTGCGGCAGCTGACAGTTTCAGTAAACCACGGAGACGAACGGATTACGGGTAACGAACAGCAGCGAAATCAGCAGCAGCAGCAGCAGCACTAGTGGCCGTAGCCAGAGAATAAAATATATAAAGCAGCAGCCAAAGCCAGTAAAGTAGAATATAAAAAAAAACATACAAAAAGAACAAATAAAAAAAAAAGAAGAGCAGGCAAAAGCGATTAAAATTTGACAAACAAGGAAGGAGTCCTGGTCCTAGCCCCGCCGAACAGGACGAAACGAAATTCCAGCAGGCCCTCGCCTGAAGAAAAGAAAAAGATATGGCAAATGGAAAATGAAAAATGAAAAACGAAAAAAAAAGAAAGGAAAACCCAAATTAACACACTCGGCATGCCAACAAAATTTATATGTAATATACAAGTGCCCCCCCCCGAGCGGTGCGCAGGCACAGAAAGAAAGTTTTACATAAGTTCTCCCTCCTTTCAATCAGACAGCTCTTTTTTTTGTTGTATATTTTTTTCGAGTGTGACCCACAAAAAAAAAAAGAAACCCCTTCCCCCAAAAAAATAAGAAACAAAACAAAAAAAATACAATTTAAGGTGGAAAAAGCTAGGGAAACACAAGTACAACCGCCACATGTGTATCTCAAGTATATAAAGTGTTCAACGTGTGTGTTCTGTGTGTGTGAAGAAGAAGAAGACCAAGAAGAAAGAAAACCAAAAAGCAGCAAATATTAATATATTTTGTTTCTTTTTTTTCGACTTGAAATTAGGTTACTTTTTTTGTTTGGTGTAAAAGCGCGTGTTCGCCATGGCGTATACTTGATGTGGCCGCAACGAGCAACGATTGCGTATACGCCTAGTGGCAGCGCATTTGAGAGTGTGTGTGTGCCAGTGCGGCTGTGAGTGTGCGTCACACACAACGTGTTACGCAGAGTAACTGTAACAGGGTAAAGAACCCCCCTCTACACCCCTCCCACCCCACTTTAGCGCCTGTGAAACTTTTGGTTTGTTGTTTAGACCAAAGTGCTCGGAAAAGTAGGCAACGAAAAATGGTTACAACAAATTGCAGGACTCACACCAGCACACACAGTCACAGTACACACACACACAGTCACATAGTCACATAGTCACACTTACACGCAAGACACGAGCACAGGGCAAGGAGTCGTAGGGGATAAAGGGGGTGCCGCGGACTTTCGATTTTTCGTGAGTCGGTTTCTTGTGTGTGTTCTCGAGTGTCCTTTTGTTGCTGCTCCTTTCTGCCTTGTGCCGTGTGCGCCTTGTGCCTTGTACCGCCCCCCGTTGAACTCCACTCTGCGGCATTCGCCTGCTGTTTAGGTTATGTGTATCTGGCATGTCCTTTTTCCCAGCCTTTCTTCCTTCTTCTTTTTTTGGAGCGCGCATATGCGACGTCTGCGCTAGCACGAAACGAAACCAAACGAAACGATTTGAAACGAGACCCAACCAAGCCAAAAACTCAGCACAACAGAATTCAGCTTAACTCGACTCCGAGACCGAGACTCAAAGGACTCAAGGCAGAGGCAGAGGCAGAGGGGCCTTTGTCAGTCATTCAGTCAGTCAGTCAGTCAGTCAGTTGGGCGCCTTGCTAACTGGCTAAGCCGTGTCCTCCCCGGCCATCGGCTTTCGCTCGAGTCGAATCGAGTCGACTCGAATCGAGTCGAGTCCGAGTCCCAGTCCGAGTCCGAGTCCGAGTCCGAGTCCCATCGAGTCGCGCGTGTGCCATATCGCGTTTCGTGCTGTGCGCAAAAAGAGCCGAGGAGGTCTAAGGACTCGAGGCAGGGTTCTGGCTTTGGCGCTGGCACTGGCACTGGCACTGGCTTTGGCTTTGGCTCCTGGCTACTGGGCGCTGGGCACTGGGTATGGGTACGAGGCCACGAGGAACGGAGCCTCGGAGAACGTTCTCCATACAAATAGGTAGTAAGAGAGAGAAAGGGAGAGGGAGGGAGACACAGAGAGAGAGAGAGAGAGAGGTGGCTGGCGTAAAAGGGACAAGGGTGCCTCGAATTGCCTTCGCTTTGCTTGGCTTTGCTGAAACTAAAAAAAAAAAAATAGAAGAAACAAGTAATTGTGCAACGCTTTTTAAGTTTAAAGTTATAGTTAAATGTTCATACATACTTATAAACATTTAGTTATAGTTGAAAGCCAAAAAAGGCCATTAGTTATTGGCCAGCAAAGTGGATAATTCTGAATCTTCATTTAAGATTTATAGCAGCCATTACTGGCAACTTAATGAGAGCAATTTAAATAATTTCAAAATGGTTTTGTGTCCCAAAAAAAAGTCACTGCAATCATAGAAAAAGGATTCAAGAAATGTCTTACAAAAACACTTGAAACTAAAAATATACAAAGCCATATTAGAAAGCCACAATTTGGTTACTTTCAAGCTGTTAATGGCTGTCTAGTTTCGTTAGTACTTCTAAGGACCTTCTCTTCTTCTCGAACTGAAAACGAAAGGACACGCAGCGAAAGCGAAAACTTTCCTTTCTTAGCCAAAATCTATAAACATTCGACGCACTAAATGTCATACGTGTGAGTGTGTCCTGCGACTATAAAAAAAAGCGAGTGCCAGGCAGCAAAGGAACAAGGAGTTGAGCTGGAATAGGAAAAAAAAGGAGTATTGACTCGGCCAAGGCCCAGCGGGTTAGCGGCTCTGTTAGGGCCACTTTTATATTTATTTCTATTTACCCACCTTTTGCCCCCACGAGAGTCGCAGTCGAAGTCACAGTAGCAGTCACAGTCCCAGTCACAGTGCGTGTTCAATCGTCTCTCGTTTCCTTTGCTGTGTTTGTTTGCCCCTTCTGTTTGGCTTTCGGTGTAAAAAATTTACATAACCCAAATTGCCGCATAAATAAATTATTAAATACGTGACGTGCAAATGGTCAAAGACCAGAAGGTGGCCCCAGGCCCAGTGGCATGTGCAAGGCTCTCCATTCTATTGTGCCAATCCCCGGGGCTTGCAATCAGGACGCAATCCAATAAGGAGATTGTGTTCAAGAGCCATATGTGTAACCCGGAGGGAGATGGAGATCCTCGCCCCAAATCCAATTAGGGACGAGGCCAAGGCTAGCCACCGATCGAGAAAAACAAAGAAGAGGGTCAACAAAGAGTCTAGAAAGAGACATCTTCAGTTCCAGTTCAGTTTTTTCAGAGGCTTCTCAGGATCATTTTAATCCCTTGGGGCTAGGCTACTTTCCTTCATGACAAGAAAAATCATTACGCTTAAAATCATAAATTATCGGTTCTTCAAGATTAGAATATATATATTTAGTTTCAGAGAAATATTAGGGAAATAATACAGATATTTCGGGTGGGTTTGCTTTAGTAATTCTTATAATAGGTGCCTGAATTGTGTGAAATAATTTATACAAATATAAAAATAGCCGAAATCTGTGAAAGAATATCCTATAAGGCTGCTAAATTACCTCGAACTGGTTTCTCAAAAAATCAGTTAGTAACCAATTTGAGAAATTACATTGTGCTAGTTATGGCCAAGAGGTTGGTCTTACAGATACTATTCCTAAGGCTTTAATATACCCCTAAAAAGCAGTCTAAAACTCGGCCACAAAATTGTATTTTTTTTAAACAAAACAAGAAAACACTTAATTTGATACTTTACGTATATTATTGCCTTTTTTAAGACACCTTCATAAGGGATTTGAAAACTCCAAAAGGCTTCTTGTTTAAAGAGGTCTCAAATATTCCATATCACCAATTTCCATGCCTTTTTGTAGGGGCTTCCAAATCCCAGGCTCTCACAAAACTCCCATTATAATGACCGATTTGGTTAGGAATTTGTACAGGACTTTATCGGTATCCGAAATCCGGAATCGATTGGTCGCTGTCCAAGTGCGGGGCTTTTTTCGGAAAGCGGGTCAGGCAGCATGATTTGTGATTATAACTGTTGTTCTATATTTAAGGCAGCAGTTGTTGGCACTCATAAGTTATGGACGCAGTTGCTTTTTGGCCAGGCCAACTGGTGCCAAGTGCCCGAAAAATAATGGCCCACTGTTGCAGCTGTGTGTAGAGTGTGTAGAGAGCCGCGGAGAATCAAATAAAAAAAAAGGCATCAACTTGATGACCTAAAAATAGAAAAAGTCACAAAGGCGAACACGGATAGCGGCGAAGGCGAAAGGCAAAAGGCATAAGACGGCGAAAAGGGGTGGCAAAATGGCACAACAAAACTTGTGTTGACAACGGGTCTTGGCTTGGCACACACATACACACACACACATGAGCCACTTCTTTGGCGTTTTTCTCCTGCTGTTGCGGCGAATTCGGAATAACGAAATAAAGGAATAACGGAAGTCGCGGCGAAGCACACAGCTGCTGCACAGCACAGCCTTCGCCCCGAAAAAAAAACCCAAAATGGAGTTACCACTGCTAGAGAGAGAGAGAGAGAGAGAGAGCAGCGGCAGTCTCTTTCTCTCTCACTCAGTGCCTGCAATTCATTTTATATTTCGTTTTCGTAATTTTTGTATGTTTTTTTTTTGGAAACTGGCACGCAAACGTTGCATAAACATAAACAAAAAAAAAAGAAAAAATAAATAAATAAAAATAAAATCAAATAAAACTAGTGCTCTGCTCTGCTAATACTCCTTTTTTTTTGCTGTGTAATAAGCTGCCCTGGTTTTTTTTTACTGTTAACTCAAGAGTGAGAGTGAGAGCTGCCCAGTCAGCCAGTGCGAGTGTGTGAAAAAACGTTCATATTTGAATCGCTGAAGTACAGTAAATAAACGATAAACGATAAATATAATTAAAACAAAAAATAAAATAAAATAAACAAGTGCTTAAAACCGTTTAACTAATGAAAGAGGCAAAGAGACCACAACGCGATATATACTGGAAATAAAAAACGGAGAGAAGCACTCTTGCTCTAGTTTCAAAGACCAATATATTTCCCCCCATCCACTCCATTTTCCCCCGCCCCCATTTCCACCCAAATTGAGCTCTTTTCCCTTACCAAAACTTGTTCGCTTTTCGCAGGCGACGCTGGCGAAATTGAAACAAAAACAGCAACAGAGAACACAAATAATAAATAATAATAATAATTGATAATATTAGCAATAATACGGATAATACGCAATAATAATAGCGAAAGGCAAAAGCAAACCGAAAACAGAGAACCGGAAACCGAAAACCAAGCCCAAAACCGAAACACTAATAATAATACTCCCAGCAACAAAAAAAAAAATAATAATAATTAAAACATCAAATAATACAGCAAAATATTAAATAATAATAATAAACCGAAACTGCTCTGGGAACAAAACGCAACGTTTGATGAGAATTTTTGGCAACACGTCGCGTCGCCGTCTTGGTTGTTGTCCTGCAAACACCCGAAAACCAAACCAAAGATACCCCAAATAATTCAAACAAAAAACACCAATAATAATAATACCCATACTAATGCAGAAGCAAACAAAGCTAACAAATAAATAAATACATTAAATACCAAAGCAAAAAATATAAAAAAAAAAACAAAACCAAGCAAATTCATCTTCTACTTGTTCTTACCGCTTCAACTTTATTCGTCTTCGTCTCCGTAATAAATATATAGAAAATACATATATGCCATATACATATATGTGTGTGAGTGCGTCGCGTGTGTGTTGGTGCCTGTAAATGTGTGAGCTACAACAACAACAGCAGCAGCAGCAACAACAACAGTAGTTAACAACATCAACCAGCAGCAGCAGCCACAACAACAACAATAGCAGCAACATAAAAGCAAATTAAAATAGCAGCAATAAAAAGCCAAAGCACTAACAACAACAGCAGCAGCAGCAACAAACACAATTGCAACAACAATAAGAACAGTAGCGGATAGAGCGAGCAGCGAAGCACAACACCGATACACATCGATTAACGGTAAGCCCATCGAAATAATCGTTTAAATCAAACATTTTTGGGAAATAGTTAATGTTTCTCTATTCAAAAGTCTGCTGAGAAATTATCGAAATAATTGATAAACTTGGTAAAGGTTTTATACAATTCTATTTTAGACATCGAAATAATCGATTAAATCAAAGTTGTTCGATATTTGTGGGTTTCTTTATCGATTTTTTTCTTTTATTATTATTATATTTAATCTGATTAATTTATATTTGCCATAATTAGTTTAATAATCACAAGGTTCCTTCATTTAACTGATAATCAAAGTTACAATTTTATTAATATAATTGTTACAATCTAACAATTACTTAATGTGCTCTGCTGTTTTAATTTATTTATTTATTAATATTTTTGCGTCCCAACTTATATTTTTAATTTTCCAATAAAAAAACCTATTGAAATTAATAGTTTATATATTTATATTTCTGCTATCCAGCAAATGGGAATTGCTTAACTATGAGTTAAGCTTATGAAAATGTTTGTTTTATGATTTCTTTGATTTCATTTTTATATTCATTTATATATATTCCTGCTGGAATTTACAATTTATTTAAGTTAATTGCTATTACTCTTTTCTATTTTTCTATTTTTACTAGTTTTTATTTGCATGTCTGAAAAATCATGTTTTGAATTCCTCTTTATTCACTTATTTATTCCCCTATTTATAAACATTTAGAGGGCATAAAATTAAACATAATTGAAGTCTTGTCACTTATATTTAAATATGAATGAATGTGAAGGGCTGTTGTGACTTTTTAGAGACTAATATGAAATATAAAAGTCCTATCAGAAGAATAAAACCCTTTAAAAGCGTTATAATAAATACTTTCTAAGCTTGAGAAATATTAAAATATTAAAAACAGCATTTTATCGCCTGTTGTTCTGGGAATGTGGGTAATTGCAGCGGTATTCTCGAGTGCTGAATACTTTGTGGCTTCGCTGTAAATATTTTCTTGCCAGGGCTATTTTTAAAACACAATTCAACTTGGTGAGGAAACTCCTCAAGTACCTAAGCTGCGCAAGTGGGAAATTCATTTCGAATACTTGGAGTTGCATTTTTCATAGCATACTTTCCCGGGCCGGCCTCAGGCATGGTAAAAAAATGAAGTAAAAATCAATTAGAAAAGCTAAGCCCGAATCAGAATCTAAATCACGTGGGAGTGAACTGAGAAATGGGCGACTTGATGAACTTGGCTCGATTATGTCATGCCCGTTTGCTTGCCATTTTCTTGGCTTGGTGAAAATCGCAGTTAACCAGGCCCAAGCCTGAGACTATCAATGGGGGTATTCCCCGCGCCTCCTCATGGCACCGCCATGGCACACCCTCCTCTGGCTTGGGATGCGCCTCTGCTGCCTTCTCAGTCACTGTCTCTGGCTTTCGCTGCTCGGTTTTTCGGCTACAACCTTTTGCTGGCTTTTGGAGGGCAAACTTTTAGCGAGGACAGCGGCAGAGAGGGGCTGCTTTTCGTTGGTTCCTTATAGTCTGTAGTCTGTGTAGTCTGTAGTCTGTGGGCTGTAGTGGTCCGTGGTCCGTTATTCTAGGCTGAAGTCCTCTCTCGGCGCATGTGAGAGAGGCTGAGAGGAAAAGAGAGGAGAGCTGCTCCTGCTCCTGCTCCTGCCGCTCTTTAGCCCCAATTTCTTGCTCTTTGAGCATGCAAAATTCATTGACTAACAACATGCGAACTTCGTTCAGTTTTTTTGTTGTTTTTCTCTCTCTCTCTCTCTTGCTGGTTTTCTTTGGTTTTTTGCTTTTGATTTTATTTATTTTCTTTTTGCTTTAATTATTATTTGTAATTTATTTGTGCTAGTCCAGGATTCTAGGCATATTTAATAATCGATTTTAATTTAGGGCTTTGATCGGCCAACAAACAATTTGTTTTCCTTCCGGGAAATTATATATATATGTGTGTGTGTTTGTGTGTAATTTGCATATTGACACAAATTCCGTTTGTATATATTCTTTTTTTCTCTGCCTTTCTTTTTCTGCATGAGTCATCATCATCGCCTGGGCAAATTAATTCGGCAAACAGTGCTCGAAATAAAGTTGGAATTTCTGTGAGTTGCTCTGAGCTGCCATGAATGAAACACACACACATACAAACACAGACACAGAGAAGGAATATATGCTCATATTGCCGCATAAGAGCGTTTGTGTGAGCTCTGTGCTTCTATGCTTTATGAAGAGTGCGGTGTGTGTGTGTGTGAGTGGCGAAATATCGAACTGACCTACTTTTATGCTTGATACACACACACACACACGCGCCGAAAAAGCAACCAACACACACACACACACTCGGCCAGATTGGCAAATGGAAAAAGAGTGCTTTGACCTTAGCGGAGGCTGCTTATATAAGCCCTATATTCGAATCTGAATTCGAATCGGAATCGAAATCGGAAACCATTCCGAATTCAGACTCCATACTTATACGTGTTATATATATGTACATATATAGTATATACATATATATATATTCCTGGTTGTGTGCTTTTATTGATTGGCCATTTGTTTTTGTGTGTGTTTTGTGTGGCGCATTTTACTTTTGATTGCATTTCATTTAATGCGAATCGCCGTCTGCAATAATCCAATTAGCCAGCCGTTGGGCTAACACCTGGCTCGGATCTGGGATCAATGCTCGCTGGGTTCTTATTCTGGCTCCTCTGCTTTCTATATGCTATATACTAATGTGTAAACCATATTTTGATTTACTTGCAGCATCGTGCTAAGCGGCGGGCGCTAATCGAACATGGCGCCTCGGATATAGTTGTAGTTTTAATGTAGCAGGCGACATCCATGTGCCTCATGTGAGTATATAGAATATATATAAATATCAGTTATATTATATAAATTAAATACAGATTTTATTCTTTTAGTTTTCAAGATAATCATTAGATATGAGTAAGCAAAATATTAAAATATAAATATTAATATTTATATTTATTATACTTGTATTTTGTAGAAAACACCAAGTGTAATTGAGTTGAAATTATACAAAAAATACAATTTAAGCTTGACTGAGTTCAGGCGAAAGGCTGTAATCAAAAATAATCATAGCCAATAGACTGAATAAAAAGCAAACCATATGTAATTGAGTAGCAATTCGATGTATACGAGTCCCGGTTCCCTTTTTTGTTATGTTTCACGTAATTTATTCAACTTGTACTTGAGTGATTTTGCTTGTTCATCCAATTGAATTATAAATCAATATGTATAAAGGTCAATTAACTACATAATTGCTATTCGACAGCAAAACTTAACTTGACATCCCCAATTTGGTTACATAAAACGTAAATTTTAATTCTGTTGAAACGTATATTGGGTAATTGAGTCGAAAACTAAAATAAAATTAAGTTGAAACTTGGTCTTGCGAGTTTTGACAGTTGTTGTTGAGTTGAATTTTCATTAAACTAATGTAAACTAAACTCGGATGGGCAGTTAAGTAATTTAATTACAGGGAATAGCCTAACAAGAGCTTTGAGGTGTGTGTTATGGAGAAATAAATACAAATTACTTTAATTTTACTTTGAATTAGGAAATGAATTGATTTTTAGTGAATCGATTTTTCTTTTTTTTAATTCTGCAAGTAAACCGATTATAATCGATTAAAATCGAA
>JAEIIL010011716.1:0-15896 GCA_018905715.1 Drosophila lini | reverse complement strand
CATAGCACTATTTTTATGAATTTTGCTGCTATGGAGCAGTAAATGCAAACCCTGGTCTGATTGATGAGACAGCCAACAGCAAGGAGGAAGCGATCGAAAAGTGCGCTGCTTTTATTGGCACCTTTGCCAAGGTCAATCCTTTGGCTCGATCGCTCACCAAGCAGCAATTCCGTGCTGCCGACCTGCAGCAATTGAAAAATGGACGCAAGGAGGATCTGGAAAAGTTCGTGTTTACTGTAAGCCAACCGGCCCTTCAAAAGGGTCTGGGCATTTACCTCGAAGGTCTTAAGAAGAAGACCAAGAAGCAATAACTTTACAACGTAAAACTGTGTAATTTGTTTTATGGATAAATCTTTCATTGTTGTATTATTCAATAAAACCAAAAACTAAAATTGCACTCCTTCAAAAAGAAATTTGTATTTGAAATTGATTGTATTCGATATTTACAATTGCGCCTGCTCGATAGTTGATAACGATTGACTGGAAATTTCCATCGAGGATCAGTCGAAGAGAACTGCCGCAGATACAAATTTTAAAGTGCAAAAATTATATCCAAGGTAAGTTTGGTATTAATATAATTGTAATACACTCTAAGAAGGGTCAAGTTATAATGTGTTATCTATTATTGTAATATTTTTGATTAAAATCCACCATCCCCAGGAAGCCGGACCAGGACAAAGGTCATATTTCGTACATATCAAAGAATAATGCTGCACTCAAATCTCTTGAGACTTGTGGCCCGCGAAGGGCCAAAGAGGTTGATGGGCACCAACACCAAACTGACATCAGTGGAGGTCAACGACAAGACTGGAATAGCCACCCTCACATTGAACCGGCCACCCGTGAACAGCCAAAACGTCCAGTTGCTGGTGGACCTGCAGTCGTCAATCGGCGAAATTGAGAGCAACAAGAGTCGCGGACTCATTTTAACCTCCGTAAGCCGGTCACTTAAGCGTTGGGTTATGTAACTAGTTACATATTCTTTGCAGGCCTGCTCCAATGTATTTTCTGCCGGTCTGGACATCCTCGAAATGTACAATACGGACGAGGAGCGCCTTAGGACCATTTGGACCGAGCTGCAAAACGCCTGGATTGCACTGTATGGCAGCAGTTTGCCCACGGCTGCCGCCATTAATGTGAGTTGAACCTTCACTAAATACAGATTCTTTAGAGTCTGCTCTGACATCTTCAATTTTTCCAGGGCCACGCACCTGCTGGAGGATGCCTGCTGGCCACCGCCTGCGAGTATCGGGTGATGCTGCCAAAGCGCCTAATCGGACTGAACGAAACCCAGCTGGGGATCATTGCGCCCAAATGGCTGATGTCCGGCTTCCGCAACGTCCTGCCTCAGCGAGTTGCAGAGCGTGCTCTTACCCAAGGTCGCCTGTTTACTACGGAGGAGGCACTGGCGGAAGGCCTGGTCGATGAAATCGCCAACACCAAGGAGGAGGCGCTGGAGAAGTGTGCTGCCTTTATTGGAAGCTTTGCAAAGGTGAATCCTCTGGCTCGGTCGCTGACAAAGCTGCAGTTCCGGGCGGAGAATATAAAGGAGTTTGAGAAAATACGCAAGAAGGATGTAGAGGACTTTGTGGCCCTCGCCAGCCGTCCTGAAGTCCAGAAGGGTATGGGCATATATCTCGAAAACCTGAAGAAGAAGAGCAAGAAGTAGAGTAGATGTCTTTGTGCAATTGTATAATCATTTCATTATTTCTACGTTTACTTAGTAAACTAACCAGAAATGCATTTAAGTTAAAAAGGTTTACAATTAATTTTGTCCCAATAAATATTTTTTGATGAACTTATTTTTTTTTTAATTCCCTATATTATTTCCAGTCATTTTGTCAACTTTGCCTAATTAAAATTTATTGACCAATATATTTAACTAATTTTTATAAATAAGGGCAACACGTAAAAATCCAGAAAATCTCTGATATTTTATTAATTTATTATTAATAACTTCGAGTGACTTTCTTTCGATAAACGCTGGCTGATCTGCATTTCCTGCTGCCGTGTAAACTTCGCCTGGAAAAGCTTGATCAGCTGATCAGCTGACGATCGCTTGGGCTTGAGTGTTTTGTTTTTCTTCGGTTCGCAACTCGACTTTGTATATGATAAACAGGTTAATTTGTTTAAATTCATGCCTGCCGCTCAGTGCGTGATTGCTGCTCCAAACTGAAAGTCGTAGTAATGTTGCGTAACAGACTGATAGACACGTTCGGACGGATAAAACCCATCCTCTGCGGACTCCAATCCCTTCGATCCTTGGCGAATGTGGGGTCGAGCACAACAAAGCTGACCACCATCGAGGTGGAAGATAAGAGTGGCATTGCCACCTTATCGATGAACCTGGCGCCAGTCAATACCCTGACCATGGAGCTAATGCACGACCTGATCGAGTCCATCAACCAAATAGAGAGCAACAAAAGTCGTGGCCTCATCCTGACGTCGGTGAGTCCCTGGCATTGAGCAGGCGATTTGGGTTCAATCTACATCTGTTTTTTTTTCAGAGCAATGACAAGGTTTTCTCCGCTGGCCTCGATCTCAAGGAACTGCTGGAACCGGACAAGGCACGCCTGAAGGAGTTCTGGACCTTGTTCCAAGACCTATGGCTCGCCTTGCATCTGTGCGGCCTTCCCACTGCGGCGGCCGTTAATGTGAGTTCACCTTTTCGCGAGCGATCTAGGTCATTGTAAGTGTTTCTTCCGCCCAGGGTCATGCTCCTGCCGCTGGTTGCGTTCTGGCCACAGCCTGCGAGTACCGCGTCATGCTCCCGGATCTCTTTATCGGCATCCACGCCACTCGCTTTAGCTTTGTCATCTCCAAGTGGATGATGCTGTCGTACCAGAGCGTCCTGCCCCGTCGAATTGTGGAGCGGGCCCTGAACCAAGGTAAGCTCTTCCGCACCGAGGAGGCCCTGGAGGTGGGCCTCGTCGACGAGGTGGCGGACAGCAAAACGGAGGCGCTAGCCAAGTGCGCAGCCTTCATTGGTACCTTCGACAAGGCCAATCCAGTGGCCAGGACCCTAACCAAACGGATGTGTCGCGAGCCCGATGTACGGGGGCTCCTGAACGACCGTTCCGGGGATCTGCAGGAGTGTGTGGACTATGTTCTCACGCCCCTTTTTCAGCAGGGACTGTGCGCCCACCTCGAGGGCCTCAAGAAGGGAAAGTAAAAGGACTTCGTAGACTAGATGATGATCCCATTGCATTTATTACTTAATCGTTATTAAAAGTATTTGTTAATCCGAGAGTGAGTCGTTCTTTGAGTGATTTATCTCCCGCGGCAGATTGGCCAGCGCTTCTGTCATCATTTCCATGAAGGAATTGATCTCCAGTACCTTGGCACGGTGACGGTCCACCTCTTTGCTGTGAAGAGAGTGTTTCATTAGAGTCTGTCGGGTCTGATGTTGTGCGGGACATACTTTTTCAGCTTCTTGATCATATCGTCTATGAACTCCCTGCTGCGATTGGTCATGCGATCCTCCCGCTCGTACACCCGCGAGGCGTGAGATTTCCTCATGGCCTCCACTAGATTCAGGAGTGCGTCGCGATCACCGACACACTTTCGCAATTCCTCGGGAATGGTGCTCAGATCATCGCGCAGGAGCTTGGAGGCGAGGTATTGCGATACAATCTCCGTCATGTTGTCGGCAAAGTGGCCACAGACATCGCGCAACTGCTGGAAGATCACCTGGGCCTGTTCTACAAAGCTGGCCATGAGCTGGGAGATCTTGCGTTTAAAGTTGAGCGTGGAATCCTGCGAAAGATACTAGGTATTAATAGAACCAAAGGGGTTACGTTGAGCTCACCTCAACGGCCTCGTGCAAATGAAGCTCCTGAGCCATTAGGCTCTGCCACATCTCGTTCAGGGCATCCTCAAACTGGCCAGTGAGGGTATCCAACTGAGCTGACAGCTCTTCCAAATCGTCATCGCGTTGGTCCAGATCGCGCCATTTTAAGCGCATCTCATCGAAGGTTCGCTCCTTGTATTGGAGGAACTCCTCGATTTGTGTTTGACCCTGAGACTGTAGTTCCTCCTGACCCTCATACAGATTAGCATTGAAATCCCGGATCTCATCATCCCGCTCGCCAAAGCGCTCCAGACCAAGGCGATAGATCTTCTGGGTCAGCTCGTGGACATCCTTGCTGTACTCCTCGGCCAGTTCTTGAGTTCCTACCAACATCAGAATGCGCCCGTTGTTGTCGTCCCGCCACAAGGATTCGTACAGCTGATGACCATCTAGGTGTTCCACAAAGCTAGAGGATAAACGCTCCGCCTCGGCCAATTCCCGTTCCTCTGTGGCCAGCCCTTGGATCTCGCGCTCCTGTTTGTCCTCGATCTCGCGCAGTTCGCGGCTGGGGTGTACAATTATAAATATTATGAAAAGTTAAAGACTCGTCGGGATATTATTACTAGAAACGCTTCTGGGCCTCTTCGCGCGCCTCCGCCTTGATGAACACATATTCGTAGTAGTTCAACTGGGGTAGGATAGCAGTCACATAAGATGACAAGTGGAAGTCCGGCATTTTGGCAATGGGGTTACCCTCCAAATTGAGCACTCTCAAGCTGCTCACGAAGCGCAGTCGTTCGATCTGGTTTAATAGATATATTTAGAAATTAGAAATTATGTACATTTAAATTGAAGTCCTGGGAAGCCTTACCCCCTCCACAGTGTTGATTAGATTGTTACCAATGCTGAGGATGACCAGTTTTTCCAAAGCTTGCAAGTTCTCGATCTTTTGGATGCGATTGCTAAAGAGCGACAGCTTCTCCAGGTTGACCAGCGTCTCTAGGTTCTCGATTCGCGTAATGTAATTGAAGCTTAGATTGAGATCCCTGAGGGCAGTTAGCATGGCGAGGTGCTCGATGACCTCGATCTTGTTGCAGTTCAAGCAGAGCGTGGTTAAATTGGGCATCATCCAGAGATGGTCAATCCGCAGGATGTCTGCAAGGCGGAAACAAAGTTTTAGATTTAGACACCCTTAGGAGCTGCACAGTGCTTACTCTTGAACTCCAGGCGCATGGTGCGAATGCGTTCGTAAACCACCGGTTCCAGCTGGTGGAGGCGTCTCGTCTCGCCCTTTTGGCCTTCCTCAAGATAGGCGGCTTCGATCATACGGCGATCTATGATGCCCGGCTCCGGGCAGTTAACTTCGTCTAGGAAGCCCCTCAGCGGCTCCTCCTCCTCCTCCTCCTTCTCCTCTGCTGCACCTTCACTTGGCTTTTTGCTGACCGCCTCGTCCATTTTAGTGAGCTCTCCCAGGACATGTGCCAAGTAGCGAATGGACACGAAGCCCGGTTGTTAGGGGCAACCCAAACAACTGGGCCCTGCCTAGAAACCATGGCTCGGCGGTTCCACCCCACAAAGTCTTCGGGAGCAGGTGTAACTGGAGACCCAGCCAGCCGGCTGCTCGGGGCTCGTCGGCTCTGTATCGTCCGCTCTCCGGGCTAAAGGGGGTGGCGGTATACTTGGGGTTGCGGTTGCTTGGGTCGTCGCGTTGTTGTGGATATCGGGGCTGGCAGTTGTTAGTGTTTGCTTATCAAATCAACTCCTGTCCGCGAAGGATATCCGCATAGGGAGCAGCCATAAATCGCAGTTAATACTCAGACCAACAACGGATTAGCCTAGGAGATCTCGGATTCAAATGCGATTGCGATTAAGGTACGCCGGGCATGTGACTGTGCTCCTCCTGTTCCACCAGTGGATAGGGCTTGAGACTAGGGATAGGGGAGAGTCCGAGAGGACTTTGTGACAACCCTCGTTCAATCGATAAAGTGACCCCGAACATTTGAGTTTGTTTATTTGCTGGTACACGGTGCAAAAAGTCGCGTATCTCACTATAATGTGTTTGCAGTAATGCCCGATTAGCCATCGGTTGGATGTGCGTGCCCAAAGTTTAAGTGAGTCAACAAATGTGAGGGGTTCAAGGCTGTGACGCAGGATTCAAATAAGAGCCAGGTCGAAATGTGAACCAAAACAATCAAATGTGTATGCATACACCCTGTACACCCCGAATACCCCAAGTTTATACATATATAGAAGGTGGAAGAGGTTCCCCTCGCATACAGTGAATAAATTATCGCCCAAGGAACTCGATTCGCCAAGTGACCACAAAAACCCATTACGACACCTGGGCCCATCGCCTTGAGGGGCCATTTTTCAGGTAAAGGAAGAGCTTGATATAAAGGTATCAAATCTACTAAGCTTGATCTTTGATTGTTCGTTTGCAACGCTAAAAAAACTCCTTCAACTTATTGATTGGTCATTATGTCCGGTGCTTGCATAAGTGTCCCCTGACTGACCTTTATATATTTCTAGTTTCTTCAGTTCCAAAGTTTGAATTAATTTTATAAAACTATCCTGAATCCAAGGAAGGGTATATTTCTCATGTATTTTAGGGTGGAAATGGCCTGGGCCTAAGGGGTTGATACAATAAATAAACAAGCCGAAAAGGAAGAATACAGATTTTATTATTATTTGATTTACAAATAAAAGTGTTCCAACAATTAGGGGTATTTTGTATTTTATTGTATTATGAAGATATCATAATGTATTGCTTGATTATTAGAGATTCATGATTGAACGCCGTGAGAACTTACTTCCCCATCCCAAAGGAATATCGCCCTGTTTTTACATTTGCCAAAATGACGAAAAGTACTGCGAACTTGAGATTCATTTTGTATTAGTCTTCTCCAGCCTGCCTTCCTCTTGACGATCTGATGTGGAATAACTTTGAATCCCCAACAGTCCAGCCTTTTTAATACGTATCTGATTGTATTGGATCTAGAAATTTTCCATTTATTTTTGTTTCACCTAATCCGATTCTAATTTACGGAACAGGGTTCCAGTTTAATTAATTTGGGGCTTCAGCGTTTTGAGTGACCATTACTAATCTCCATCTAATCTAAACCATAATGGTAGAACATGCATTTCCTCTTTAGCGGTTGGGAATGCCATTCAAAGTTTATTAGGTCATTCACATCCCAAGAGAAATTGTAATTATATATAATTAATTGTTCTGTTTATTCCCTTTCATCTCCAATTCGGATTCCATTCTAAAATAAGGTAACTTATGTTTACATGTTAGTTAGGACCATCCCAAATCATGCCCTGGGGAGCTGCGGCTCGTCCCATTTCTTAATTTCGGGGCTGTATCTGTGACCCTGATGGAGAGAATTCGTTTTTGGGTTAAATCAATTTGGTCAAGTTCTTAGCCGGCTGCCCCTTGAATCGATATATTGATTTTAATTGGATTCGGCAGCCCAAGACGCACACGAATGGCCCAGGTGGGACTCGGCTTTTGCCCAATCATCTAATTCAACGGTGATTCCTTTGACGTCCGCACACGTGGGCGGGACTCATAAGTTATTGAAGAGCTCCTAAATGACCAACCGTTGTCCTTCTTTTTCATTTGCTGTCCGTGCAGTTGCATCCGGAGAATGTGCGAAGAGCTGACCAGCTCGTCCGCCTAAGCATGAACCGCTACATCACGCTGACCCAATTGGGCGATGGAACCTACGGCACCGTGGTCCTGGGCCAGCGCAAGGACACCGGCGAGAAGGTGGCCATCAAGCGAATGAAGCGCAAGTATTACTCTTGGGAGGAGGCCATGAATCTGCGCGAGGTCAAGGTGTGTTCTACGTCTGCCTCTTGTATTGGATTTCCCCTAATCTCGGCTTCCTTATCTCCTGCAGTCCCTGAAGAAACTGTCGCACCCGAACATCGTCAAGCTGAAGGAGGTGATCAGGGAGAACGACACCCTGTACTTTGTGTTTGAGTATATGAAGGAGAACCTCTATCAGATGATCAAGGATCGGGACACGCACCTGCCCGAGCCGGAGCTAAAGAGCATTCTCTTCCAGGTGAGCTGGCTTCGCTGTCTTGTTAGGACTTTATAAAAATATTTTTTTCTGGTAGGTTCTGACCGGCCTGGCCTTCATGCATCGCCACGGCTTCTTCCACCGCGACCTAAAGCCGGAGAACCTACTCTGCTCCGGTCCGGAACTCATCAAGATAGCCGACTTTGGCCTGGCCAGGGAGATCCGATCGCGACCGCCGTTCACGGACTACGTCTCGACGCGTTGGTACCGAGCGCCGGAGGTGCTCCTGCACTCCACCAACTATGGCAGCACCATCGACCTCTGGGCGATGGGCTGCATAATGGCCGAGCTCTATACCTTCCGACCGCTCTTCCCGGGCAGCAGCGAGGTGGACCAGCTCTTTAAGATTTGCTCAGTGCTAGGCACGCCTGAAAAGGTAATAAACATAAATTACTTTTGTAAATATTATTAATCTTTGGCTTTACGCACAGAACGATTGGCCCGACGGATATCGTCTGGCAGCCATGATCCACTTCCGCTACCCGGACTGCATCAAAGTGCCACTGAGCAGCGTCGTCAGTCGCTGCAGCCAAAACGGTCTCGACCTGCTGGAGGATCTGCTGGCCTACGATCCTGACAAGCGGCCGACAGCCCAACAGAGCCTTAAATACCCCTATTTCCACGCCCTCAAGCGAATCTCGCCCACCGCCGCCACCAAGGCAAATGTGCGGCTCAACTCCAAGTATGCGCCAATGTCAAATGGGCATCAGCAGGTGCAGGCCGTCTCGAACAACGTGCTTCCGGTGCAGGAGAAGCTGCAGGCGGTCACTGAGATGCTTCACCAAAGCAACAACAACATTAACAGCAATAGCAACTCCAATCTCGGGAAGAACAGTAATCTGAGCAACGGTAAGGCGGCTGCGAAGAATGGGGGAATGCCGCGGAAGTACCAACCGAAGCTTAGCTTCCTGACCAGCCACGAGATGGGTGCGGGCTCCCTGGCTGACTCCTCCAGCTTTGGCGGCGCCACAGCAGACGGTGTCCAGGTGCAGCAGCAGCACCTCCAGAACGGAGGCGAGTCGATCAACGACATATACTTAAACCGCAACATCTCACAGCTCTTCGGTCTGCCGGCGGGCCCCCAGCACCACCAGCAGATGCACCATCCGAACGTCTCCTTCAGCACGACGTCGTCCCGAAATGCCGGTGCCATCTACGTTAACGGCAGTCACCTCAGCTACGACACGGCCAACATGAATGCCAAGAACAATGCTAAGATCGTGGTGGGCGCCGCCAACGGCGGTTACTATGTGCCGGTGGCCAGGCCATCGCTCCTGGCCCCCGAGGCCAAGGTCTACAACGTGTTCTCCAAGGTCAGTGCCAGCCAGGCTCCACCGAGCATCATTGTTCGCCAACCACAGCTGCAGCAGGAGGCCGGAGCAGCGCCCATGCGACTCTCGGGAAGATCGCGAGCACCGGTCCAGGACTCAAACCTGGGAGCCTTAAAGTCCGATGATCTGGACCTGATACTTGGGTGAGTTTAAGGAAGAAGAAGGTAACAAGCTCGTGGTACATTTTTCTCTGAGTGTGTGCACTCCTGGCACTGCACTGTTGTCTGTCGCTGCACCAGAGTATGATTCCTCCCTCACTACCCCCAAACTGTTTCCGTCTCTACCCCGCGCAGCTCCAAGCTGAAGACCTCCGCCAAGCGGCAACGCAACGCCAAGGCCAACATTCTCCTGGAGGATCTGTTCGGGCAACTGTCCATGGACTCGGACAGCGACAGCAAGTACCCGCACACGGTGCCGGCCACACAGCAGGCAAAGAACGGCCAGACATCCACTAGCGGGCCTCGGGAGCGGGATCTGTTTGGGGAGAGCTACCTGCCCAGGCCGGGACTGCGGAAGAAGGCCACACAGAGCAGCCTGGAGGTGAACAACGGCAGCCACGCGGACTCGCTGTAAGTGGGGCTGTGGGTGGGGCTGGGCGGACATCCTCGCTGGCCTGCATGATCGTAGACCTTGTACTTGTCCTCGTCCTGCGCTTCTTTGCCTCATGCTCATGCTCATCCCGCCGTCCTGTCTTGCTCTACATTGTACTCTGTCTCTCTTCTCTCTCCCCCTTTCTATCTCTGTCTGTATCGCTCTCTCTCTCCCGTTATCTCTGTGATCGTTTTGTGTGTTTTCGTTTACTTGTCATTGAACATTGAACACTTTGTGTGGGTGCCCAAGTGATAACTCCTCCTCGTCCTCCCCCTCAAATGATGAAGAATGTCGCTTTTGGCCGATAAGGTAAAACCCGCATTCGCCATTGAGCTGTAAATATGTTGAGTAGCAGTAGAGCAGGAGTGCTCGTCCAGTGACCCGAGAGCCGCGAGCTTCGGCTAGCGTCGATACCTCGGGGACATTGTAAAAGCAGCTCTTTAGTAGAGATTATAACCAACTATCATATCATCATAGTAAATGGGAAGAAAGTTTGCAGGTTAATTTTATATTAAAAGATAACCTGCCAGCTTTTCTCTCCGTGTAGTTATGCACTCTTTATTTGCCCTTTTCGTAAACACTGATTAGATTATATTGTTGATTGGTCGATCATTACAGACTTTTGTTTTTCAAAGCTAAAATACATATTATGTAACTATAATCAGTATCAATCGAATATATTATATATAAAAGAGGATTTTCTACACAAGATATTCTCGTAGAAATATATTTAATTTTAAAAATATATAAAATATAAATTTAAATGATACAATTTCAGAGCTCAAAACACACAAAAGGAGAAGGCCGCTGCGGCATCCAGCTTCCCCTGGGATGAGACCAACAAGACGGAGGACGAGAAGCTAACGGCTTGGATGGTGGCCGAGAACGGTAACTTAGTTTTGGGTTTGGGTCCTCAGCAAGCGTAGAAGTCGAGAGCACGCCACCCCACTCCTCTCACAGTAGTTAAGACCCCATTGGAACTAGCATTTGGTAGCGTAAATTCGAAGAGCACTACTTGGTTGTAATTGGGACTGGAGCTTACACTTTTCCCCCACTGTCCTATTCCCAGGATCGTTGCTGGAGAACAAGTTCTGAGGAGATGATCGACCTGCGAAATGCCGCTGTACCTGAAACCGAATGAAGTTAATTCACGTGCCTTTCCGAACTGAATCCAAATCACGAAGCCATCGAGCCATGGAATCATCGAATGGTCGGCGCCGCGTGTAGAGTTAGTCTAGTCTCTCGATATAATGTTATTGCTGTGATACAACTAAGCTAGACTCTATTGTGTAAAATATGGCCTACGAACTCGAGCCTCGCCTCGAGTATAGGGTGTGTAAACTAAGCTACTAAACTATAATATAATACGAGTGAGTTTTGAATCGAGTGCGGCAAGTGCAGCGTTTTGGATTCGTTTTCATTTCCCCCACGAAGTTGCATAAGTCTGGGCTGAGCTGGTGCGGGGCGTATCTGATTACAGCTTCCATAAGTTGGCCACTGCGACAATGGGCCACCAGCATCAACATATAAAAGAGGTTGAGTCTAGCTCTTAGTCATCAGTCGAGTGCATTCCATAGGTCTAATTGCATCTGTAACTCCTTCTCTGCGCCATGAGTGTCTCGGTAAGCGAAGACCTCTAAGGATAAGGATTTCCTATATCAAACAATCTCTGGTCTAGTATTCCAGCCTTATTCTGTGCCTCATCCTGAGTGCCCTTGCCGCTGTCCAGGCTGGTATTATCACCAGCCATCCCGACGAGCTAATAACTGGTCCTGCCCAGTATGAGTTCCATTACTCTGTCCACGACAGCCACACCGGCGATGTGAAGGATCAGTTCGAGCACCGACGGGGCGAATACGTGACGGGTCGCTACTCTCTGATCGAGCCCGATGGCCATCGTCGCATTGTGGACTACACTGCCGATCCGCTGTTGGGTTTCAATGCCCAGGTCCGTCGGGAGCCGCTGTCTCGCTATTGAAATGGCTTTTTCGGAGAAAGGACAAAGGACATTCCCAGCTGACCCAGGACTCGTGATTTCTCTTTATTAATTTTAAGCTGGAATGGAGGATATGCATATTTGTAGAATAAATCCAAAGGCTGTTTAGTTAGAAAATCAGTAACCAAAATGATTATGCTTTAAATATAGTCTAACGTGATTTTCTAAGAATAGAAGAAAAAAGACAGCGAAGGTTAAGGAAGACCCCGCATTTTTGTATTTCTCTATAGGAACTTTTAAAATATATTTCCAGCTTGATCTTCTTAAAAGCTTTATTACCAAGTTGAGTTCCATCAGTTCCCAAAGAAAGCCCAGGATTGTTTTCTAATAATGCATTTATTGCCTTCTATTTACACATTGTATTACATAGATGAGATAGTGGCCCTCAGACTTCGTGTTATGGCGGTGTTGTTATCCGAGGGCCGAAGAGTCTTAGTGGAGATATCGGAGTATGAGGAAAGGAAGATAGATTCACAAGAAGATAGGTACGATACGAGGTGTCTGGATGGTTAAGCCATAGTTCAGGTTCAGATACAGCTACAGGTGCGGATGCGGATGGGTCGTCGTCGATGCGATGAAGTCAGTGTTTGCTATCTCTCTCTCTGCCGCTCTGCCAATTATGTGGCCAGCTCAGTGGTACAGGCTGAGGGGCAGCTTGGCGGGGGCCAGGAGCTTGGGGGCCGCATAGGCAAGCGGCAAAGGGGCGGGAGCCAGGATCTTGGCAATGGGCGCAGCCTTGATCACCTTGTGGCCCAAAGGATCACGACGGACCACCGCGTTGAAGCCATTGTGCGCGTCGGAGGTGTAGTCCACTGTACGCAGGTAACCATCGGCGTCTATTAGCGTGTACTGGCCCTGAACCTGATCGCCCTTACGCGACTCCGTCTGGCTCTTAATGTCGCCAGTGTGCTCGTCATGCACCGAGTAGGAAAAGTCATAGTGGGCGGGTGCCTCCACCTCGACGGCCTTGAGCAGGGGCTTCACGAGGGCCGGCTGGTGATAGAGCGGCAACTCGATGGCGGCGGCGGCTCCAACGCCCAGGATGAAAAGAGAAAGGAGCTGAAAGAACACGAAGTGCAATTTAATAAAATATTCTAAAACTCTTCAAGTCAAATATTATTCTTGAGAATCCTTCTATGCATTTTATCCTTTCGACTTACAGCAAACATTTTGGCTTAAACTTGGCTTGACTTGGGTCTTAGATTAGGTGGTTCGGCTGACTTGCTGGCTGCTACGGCTCCTGCACTGAACTATGTCTCCAAGTGTCGCGATCGCAACTTTTATAGTCAATGATCTGCTATCTGGCCCGGCCCCACCACCTCCTTCTCCACACGCACCATACACTCCGTAACCCACACCAAACCCCCAAAAAAGCAGCACACTCCCAAAAAAAACCGATCAGCCATCGCCCAACGAACCGGAATCCAGCTAATGCAAAACTCTTATTATATGTTTATTTAATTTTTTTCGGCATATGTTGTGATCTGGTAATAAAACATTTAGACTGCTCCACTTTGGGCCACAATTTAGGTAGCCTATGGTGAGCGCTTGTCTCTGTCTCTGGATTGTCAAAAGGCTCCTCTGTGGGTCTGCAATTGTTTAAGCCTGTTTACTGGGCCAAAGTCAAGTGAAAGTTTTCGGGGGGATTAGTTTGGCTCAAGTAAACTATTTAAGTACTTAATTATTGTTAATGGTTGACTGATTGGCTTGGTATAATTAATATTACAAGAAAAGGAAATAAATAATAAATTAAAGTAAAATAAGTCTTAAATTTAAATTATGAAAATAAATCAAGATTTATAGATAACTACAACTAAAACTCCTCCATTCCCAGTCTCCCAATTATTTATTTATACTATTTATGTTACTTTTACCTGGACCCTTCCTATCAATGGCATTCCATGTCAAACACCAATGAACTCCCAGACAAGTTGTCTGACATATTGGACGGCAATAGGTGGAGGAGCTTTGGGTATCGCCGTCACATCAAACAAATTACACGTTGACATTCGCAGATCGCTTGATCGAAAAATGCCGTTAAAAGCTTTGCCGATTTTCTACTTAATTAATTAATCAAATTGCAACATCCGCTCGTGTGCCGCCCAAGATCGCAGCTGGATCTGGATCTGGGTCTGGGACTGGGTCTGGTCAGGTGGCGGTGCCGTCGCCTTCGCCTTTCACGCATGTGCTCTGCACACAAATCAATGCGACAAAGGCCGGCCCGACGCACTCCAAACCCGTTGCCGAATTCGATATGAAGTAATAAGCCGGCTACGCGGATCCAGTGGTGTGGGGTCAGGTGGAGCCGAGAGTTGGAGTGGTTCAGTGCGTCTGCGTATGCGTACTCGGGTCTTGCGCCACATTCATTTAGAACAAGATTTCGAGTGCGGAGTGATGGTGGTCTCTGACTGTGACTCTGAGTGGTCGTGGACCAATTTGGCATCGACTCACGCACTTGGACAGATCGGTTCCTTCAGTGCCGCCGCTGCTCCCTGCAGGCGTGCCGGCTGTCGTTCGCCTGTCCACCTTCCACCGCCCAACCCAATCAGCAACACGACATATAAATTTAAGTAGTATCTATAAATAATAAGTTGTGTCTACTTAGCGACATGTACACACGCGTAGATCGTGTCCGATACCCACGGCAGGCTTCGAAGGAGGCAGGCTGGAGCAGGAGCCGAAAGAGCACGTATGTTTTGGCAATTTCTGTCAAATGTCAGGTGAAGTATACGACTAAAGTTGGTTAATGTTCTGGTATGCACATTTATGAAAGTATCAATGGACTAAGCCAGCAATCGATACAAAATTAAATTAAATTTAAAAATCAGGGAAATACTAACAAAAGTACGTTGTCCCTTGAATCGCCAAGAAGTCAATGCCCAAGCTGAAATTAAACCGTACTCTTTAGCATTACTAAAGTTTTTATTATTGGTTTCAGTTGCGTTATATGTATGTTTTCTTGAAATATCAAAAATTTGCAAATAGATTACATATGTTTTTCACTGACATCTCCTTTTCTTTTTGGTTTCTCAATATTCTTTCGGCTGTGTCAACAGAGCACGACGCACTACATATAATCATTTGTCTCACATATGAACTGTTTATGTAGAAAAGGTTAAGTAGATCTCTAGCATATTGTACTATATAGAGCCGTATAGAATATATGTTCAATTATTGGCAATTCGAAAAGGGTGAATCTATTTGGCTTTGGGTTGCCTGCACCTAACATTATCGTTCGTCCTTAAAAAATAATAAAATAATACACAACACAATGACAACAAAGATAATCAAAGCGAGGCGATGATCTTAGGCACAGGCAAACATGGGCCAGTGAGGTATAAAAAAAGCAAAGCAGTTAACAAGAAAGGATTGACAACGCCTCTCATAAGGCTCCCGGCTTGAGGGAGAAGGACAGCTTGGGCCTGGAATTGTTTTTGCCTAGTATGACCTTCTGCTCCTCCTTAACGCGCTTCTCCTGCTCTTTGCGCATGCGTTGCCGCTCCTCGTCCATAAGGCGTTGCTCTTCAATGATAGCTAACCGTTCTTCGGCCTGCGAAATAGATACAAATTACGTTTAGAGTGGTTTTTAAGGGAGCACCTTGATGATCTTACCAGTTTTCTTTGAGCTTCTTCTATTTTTCGATTGTTTTCGGCCAAAATCTCTTCGAGCTCTTCGCGTTTTTGTTTTTCATCCTCCTATAAAACCCAAACAAAATGACGATTAATAACAAAAATCGACGCCTTGGCCTGAAGCTTAGAACTACGAATATATATATATATTATTATATAAATAAACAGTCTCTTGACATCAGCGATGCAAACGGTGCGCCGAATTCGACACTCGCTTGTTGTTGCAGTTTTTTTTTTTTTTTGAGCTGCAAAGGCAGTTAGAATCTATTTTTTTTTTTTATGTTTAACAATACGTTACAAAGAAAATTTAAGGTAGAAAGTAAAACATTTAGTAGTAGTGTCTAAATATAAAAATGTTTAAAGTAGGTTGTTCTCTTAGGTTTATTACAATATATGTAGGATCACACAACATAACAAGAAAGGAAGCTAACTTCGGCACGCCGAAGTTTGTATACCCTTGCAGATAT
>JAEIIL010011715.1:0-47757 GCA_018905715.1 Drosophila lini | reverse complement strand
AATAAGTAAATACAACACTGTTGCGTGGATTTATTTTAAACTCGTTGAGTACCTGTTAATTGTAATTGCAAAACAAATTTGTCCGTTAATTACTGACCAAGAAAAAGTATATATTGTGGAAAAGTTTAAGAGATTACTGTTATCCCTTGCAATTATCTCCTTTATATGCACCTCAAATCGTATATACCCTCGCATACCTTGCGTAAATGTTGAAGTGCTTGCAATGGACTTTGAGCCTGGCCCACAATCAAGGTTAATTGATTTTTAAAGCTCACCTAGAGCTGGATGCCTGGCTGCCGGCCACTGGCTGCTGTCTGCCAGCTATCCATGGGTTTCATGGCATGAATAATGAAACTCGCTGCGATTGGATTGGATGGGTGTGTCCTGCTGCGGTCTTTCCTGCTCGGAACAGAGGAGTCGCTGGTCTGGCTGTCAAAAGCGGGATAATCCTGGTGCCACGCTAACTGCCATAATCGCCGGCAGCCGCCTGGAAATCGCCCAATAAATACAGTCTGATCTGGATGGAAACAGAACGAGGAGTGGGACTGGGATGGAAGTGGAAGCGATGGTGGCAATTGAAGGTGCACTCTCAGCAGAGCTTCCCAGGGAGTGCGGGAGTGCGGGCCGTGTGTGTGCCTGGATGGCTGCTTGAGAATCATCATCGGTCTGCCACAAAAGTAATAAACCACAAAATGGTATTCAAAATGGCTGGCAATAAAGGCCAACGCCGCCGGAAGCCAAGGGGGAAACTGAAGATGGCGGAATCACTGCAAAGAACAGGAAACGATACACTTAAATTACAAATTTGATATGGGATCCATCGAAACTAACCAATAAAAAAGTTGGAGAGTTTCGTCTTAAAGCTTTCATGATATTTGGTTGAATAATTCGTACATGTATAGTTTTTTTATTTTATAAAATCCACTTAAATAATGAACCAATAAAAATTTAATAACTTTTATTGTCATATTACAATGATAGAAAATGTTGTCTAAATACTTATTATGTTGTAAGTAACAATGATATATTTATTTTCTTGTAATTTAATTTAAATTTTAAACATTCATAGATCATTATTAATATCAGTGTATAACGAAGGACAGCGAAAAGTCGCGGGCCAAAGGCAATTAAGTCGCATGCATTTTCGGGGCTTTTTACGAGCGACAAGCGGCTAGCGGCTGCAGAGAGCGGCACTTTGCGCGAATTTCAGGTTAGACGGGATATTTAAAACTGTAATTAAGTTTGAAATGTATATGCAATTGTGTGGGTGCCGTTGTGTGTGCGTGTGTGAGAAAGCGGAAATGCAAGCGGCGCATGCAAATCGATTTTACCGCCACTAAGCTTCGGTTTCCACTGAAACTGGGAAATGCCAACGCTGGGATTTTCTGTGTCGGCTCACCACTTGGTCACCATCCGGAGGAAATGGTCCTGGGCCCAATCTTCACAGCGATTGTGTATTCGAAGGCGAAGGGGGCGATGGTGATTATCAAACTTCTCTTACTTACTCACCCTCTCGTCAGGATTAACTTTTAATGACTTCGATTTCGGTAATTGGAAGCCATTTTGCAGTAATTTGAAAATTCTGCGAAATTAACTTCCTTGTGCCCTTGTTAAATCGGTTCTTCGTCCTAAATTCCCGCTATTAAATATTTATGTTATGTTCTTTTGAGTGAGAAGTTAAAGTTAAAGTTTAAAATTGGTGCAAATTAAGCAGACTTACAATGTAAAAGCTGAATAGATATTTCATTCAAAGAATTATATTAGTTGAATCACTCATTTTCATTCTATAATATTTTATTGTTTAAAAAAGGCATAGCATATCTTTAAAAACCCTTCTCCCACCTTCTAATAATTCCATCCTTGAGTAGATTTTCCCGTCTGAAACACCAACCTGCGGCAACACAACTCACATGAAAACCCGAAAACCAAATAGGCAACCAAGATGAAAGTTTTATTTTGAATTTATTGCGGAATTTATTGGGCGACACTGCATAAATTTGAACTTGGCCAGCGAGCACAACGACGACGGCGTTGTTTGCGTTCTTTGTTTCTTTGCTTTTTTCAGAGGAACCACCGCCCCCCCCGTCCCCCTGGCTGGTTGGCTCCTTCATATATTCATATGCTACAAATTATATAGTAAAAGTTAAGAAGAAGATGAAGCGAAAACCAAACAAAAACCAACACCAGCGGCAACAATGTGTGGAATGATGCCAACAAATGTCAACACCGGCCCGCTGCTGAGGGGAGGGGATCTCGACCATCGCCGGGAGTTGGAGGGGAGTTAGGGCCGGGACACTGTTGTTGGCAATAACAAAAGAAATTTACAGATATTACACAGCATGGCTCCATAATAACACCAATACACATGCCAAAAAAAAGGAGAGAAAAACAAAGGGGCAGTAAAACCATTTGCATACTTTTGTCTGCGCCCTTGTGTTTCAGTTGGTGTGCTTGTGTGTGTGTGTGTGTGTATATGGGGGCGTGTAAACAGCCCCTTTTTTTTGGTGTTATTATTGTTTCATATTTCTCTCGGCGCTGTGTTTCTTTTGTTTGCACGAATGTAACTATGTCTGTGTGTGCGCGCTGCGTGGAAACCAATTTTAAATTTGTTGCCACTTTTGCCGAGTTACGAAACATACATTTTGGCGCTCCGGCGGGGAAATTGTTGCCAGGTCCAGAGAGCGATAGGGTTTCTTTATGCATAATTTGATAGGGGCCGCCAGACAATATATATGCACACCTGAGTGAGTAGTGGAGCACAATATGCGAGGGCCTATTCTCACCTGTCTAATTTCGTTTTGTGTATGAAGCGGCCAAAGTAGGTCTCGTATGTCGAGGAGACCCTCATGCCCTCATAGTTTATTACCTTTTGTCATGCGCTTCATAGTTGGATTACTCCACTTTGGGGTACCCTGTAAAAAGGATAGTATTCGGTTGTAAAATCTACAGGAGTCTGTCATTTATTTCTTAAATTTTAAAGTTGGGGAGGGAATTTAAATTACAAATAGTAATCAAAATAAAAAGCTTCCTATATCTTAAATATTGTTTAAGAAATTCAGAACTCAAAGTAATACAAAAACGAAATCCCTGAAACCCCTTTCAGATTTTTCTCAATTTCTCGTTCCATTCAGGAAGACTTTCTCAATAATTTACTTTAAAAGATACTTATAAATTATGGGCTTATAAATTTTATATATATGGGAAACCTAAAAACTTAAAGCCTTGCTTACGTGTTATCTATCTTAAAGTTCTCAAATATATCTTTATCCAAGTTCTCTGCCCATTCGTCATGTTTAAATAATGAGTATAAACCCGTCGAATCTGGGAATCTCGGCCAAAAGCGTTCACACGACAGCAGCATCTGTTTAAACTGTCAGAAAATACCGACGCACACCCCCACCCACGCTTACACACACACACCGACATGCTCTGACACATATTGTCATAAAATTATTCAATGGATATTGTGAGTGCAAAAGTTTTCGGTCCTTTTTTTATTTTCTTTTTTTTTTTTTTGGGTGAGCTCCTCCGTCCTGCCCCCGCTTAGCCCTTTTGCAATCTTTTTGAATAGGATTTCGTAAGCGTTACAAACTGAAGACCGAACAAAAAAGAATAACATTAAATGGCAAATGAGAAGCTTGCTTTGATATTGGATTTCGGGGGGAAGGGTCGAAGGTTGTCGAAAAAACGGGGGGCGTGGCGACGTCCGAAAGTTTGCACCCAAGCCACCGAAAAAAACCGAAGCGTAATTACCAAACCCATGTAAAGACCAGTTCAAGGTCCGCCTTGCTTCGGGATTTGTTTAAAGAACGCGGCTCATTCATTCAGCCCGAAGATAAAGTGCTACCAATTAACGCAAAATAAATAAAACTCAACTAATTGTTGGAAAAAAGCAGACCATAGACAAAGGAAAAGTAAGAGACTGAGTGAATGAATGAAAGAAAGCCAATGCGAGCAAAGACAGGTACACAAGCAGAAAAAATGTATAAAAATAAAAGTAATATAAAAGCTCTAGTATTACGAGTAAATATGGATTAGCTAGATCAGATTGGATTATATAGGATTCTTAATTAGTTTAAAAAGTGTCACAGAACCAGTCACTCCTATGGGAAAACTGCGAAGGAGGAGGAGCTGTCTGTGTCTCTTTGTCTTTGTCTTTGTCTTTGGTTGAGCAGCTCTGACTTAAAGCCTTATTATATTATAACCATAATTAATAGTATATTTTATTTACTTTTAAATATTAGGTTTCTACCTTAAAAAAACAGTAAAGTATAATTTTCTTTTGAAGAATCTGTTTAAGTGCACAGCAAACTCTTCAAACGAACATTGCGTGGTCGCGACCAATTGTCTCCTGAGCACAGTCCTGGACTTTCTCCTCCGCTTTCTCCATCTTCTAGCCATCCTCGACGAGGACCGTCAACATTTCTGCAACTGCCACAATGTTGTCTTCCTTTCTTGGCTTGGCCCATTTCTATTTTGCCTCTTGCTACCCATTTGCTTTTTTCTCTGTTTTTCTGCTTTACAATTTTTACTGCCCTCGCATTTGGCGTTTATTTTTCTGTTTTCTGTGCTCTGTGCCTTGTCCCCTCCCTTGCCATTTTCTTTGCCGCTTTGCTTATTGTGCAAACTTGGCATTATTGTTTCCTAAGGCCAAAAACGGGAAAACACAACGTCAACAGAGGGCAAGGAGGAGTGCGCTTGGCCATATTTGGGCGACGGCGAAGGAGGCTTCACTCCTCGCCACTCCACTCCAGTCCACCTTGCCTTATCGCCAGAGCTCCTCCGCCTTTGTTGACTATTCGGCGTTTCTCTATTGTTTGCAAATGCGCAAAATTAAAAGCGGGAAAAGCGAGAGAAAAGCGCGAGAGCCAGGAACTTGAAGGGCAGTCTTAAAAAGGAAATTTCCCAAGGAGTTCTCAGTCCGTTATGTTTACATTTTCGCGCATATATTTAATTAGGCTAATTAGGGAACGTGCCCCGGCTTTGGGCAAGGCTTAGATGCCGTAATTTATTCGCCGCATGGCTTACTGCACTTTGAACACAATTAGAGGAATGGCCAAACACATGACACGGCAGAGGCAGGGTCCTTGCCAGTGATAAGCATAAGAAATATGAGCACCGGATATAAATTGTGTCAGCGGCGAAATGATAAAAAACCACTTAAAGGCGCAAACAATACGGCCGCCGGGCGGAGGCCGCGAACAATCCTGGCAGCCGGCACAATGACAAACCGCTTCGCTAACCGCAACGCTGGTATGGGGGTCCGGGTGGGTTCCGGGGAGTTGGAAGGACCCTCAGATAGCGCAGACTGCACGACGACGACGACAGCGGAAACAACAAAAGGACACAACTTGCGATGACTGTGCAAAGAAGAAATGCTGGTGTGTGGGGTCACTAGAAAGACACACTCGAAAAAATCTAATTAACTTTTGTTGGGATTCGAATTTCTAAATATTTATGCTTTTTTATACCCAAAAATATCCTGTTTTTATTAAGGCTGAACTTGTCTTGAGCTCACAATTTAATATATAAAAAGAGTTTAGCATTTTTTTTCAAGTGCACGAAAAAGAATTGTGGGAACATTTCGCCACCGTCAAGTCATTTACGGCGTGTCGCAGGGCCAGAGCGTCCAAAGACCTCAGACGGACATTAACAAATACAATAAAAGCGCCAAAGATAGCACGTCGGGCTTTTTAATGCGCAAAATTGCAAACGTTTGCTGGCTCTGTGCTGGGCTGCGAAAATAATGCGAAACGGAAGAAATTAGTTGCGTGCAAATTTATGCTCGGGGTTCGCTTTGTCGACCCCTGGCCCTGCGCGGAACATCGGGCACAGGAAAAGGGTCATTTCGTAGACGCGTGAAATTTCAGGCCCAGACCCAACCAAACCCCACTTGCGAGCGTGTCGTTTTTTACAATTTTCCATCCAATATTTATGGCTAAAGGTGGGGGGAAGTAGCAGCCCAAGTTAGCCCAATAAGTTCTTGGGTTTATTTAGTGGCTCTCTCTGGAGACTTTAAAAAATAAACCTGGTGAAAATAGGACCTCAACTCTGGAGTTTCTTATAAAGTTTACCCAACTTAATACACTTTATTTAATTCTATTTTTAATCATTAAGAAAAGGGAGGAGTAATGACTTTATCCTCGTTTTACTATTATTTTTATTAAATTTTTTATATATGGCTATAAACCTGTTTACATTTAGGTAAGGGGGAAGGACGGGCCACCTTCGACACACCGCAATAAGACATTGAATTGAAAAATGTTTCCCCATTTTTTTGTTTGCTCCAAGCATAAGGTCACCCCCGCAAACCGATACACCTTGCCTTTCAAACTTCCACATCGCATTAAAATTTACGACCTTCGCGGCGACATCCGAAATGCTCTGGGAGGCAATTGCTGACACAACTTATCGTCAATATTTTGGTTATATTTCCCTTTATTTACTTTTTCTTCTTTTTTTTTTGCATTTCCCCAGCGGCTGTGTAGATCCAGCGATAGCTGGGGAGCAACTACTTAGGCAACTTTTAACACATTTTCCGCCTGCTTTTCCCGTATCCGTTACAGCTTCGATGTGAGAGGACGACCCTTCGAGAAGGCCCTGTACTGGTCGGACACCAACTCGTTTGGGCCACGTGCGTATTTTGTTACCGGACAGCAGCCGGCCAAGTTATCGGTGGACAACATTCAGCTGGATGACGAGGGCGTAAGTGGCTCAAAACGGTCCATTACCGGGCCCCGAAAAGTACGCTATGTTATTGTGTATTTTTTATTGCGTCCCCTCAACAGGTCTATCGCTGCCGCGTCGACTTCCAGAACTCGCCCACGCGTAATCATAGAATTAATTTAACGGTCATTGGTGAGTAACCCCCTAAAGGCAGTGCACTGTCATTAAGAAGAGCTCTGTGGAACACACTCAGAGAAATGATGAGCCACAAGAAATATCTTAATATATTTTTAGAAATCAAAACTCGATTTAACAAACTAAAGTAAATGAAATTCTAAAAAATCTTGCCTAAACTGTCTTAGAAATTATCAAAACTACTACTCCTCAAGTCACCCCTTGGAAATACTCTGCTCTTAGTGCATCCTTTTTGTAACAGCATCTCCACTCCTCTCTCCGCAGTTCCTCCGCACCAAATACTCGTGTACGATGCCTCCGGTCGCGATGTTGCCGGCGCTGTGGGTCCATTGCTCGAGGGCGATAATATTGTGTTGACATGTGAAGTGCGTGGCGGTAAGTAAATCATGATAAACGACACCAGCGCATACACGTACACTCTGCCACATAAATGTGGCACTCAGACAAAAGGCCATCAAGCTCGAAAGGTCGGCACAGAAACGCAACGGATTCCAGTTTCCAGGATTTTACATTGAGAGAAAACTGATTTGATAAATTCATTTTGGATAAAAGTATCAGAATTTAGCTATAGATATATGGAATTTAAATTAAAATAAGCCGAAATTACTAAATCAAAGTTAATTAATTTTCCACATAACTCATTTATAAACCCCGGCTATTTGCAGCATAAATGGGTTTTATTAATCTGTTTGCTAAACGTAAAAGCCTTTACAGCCACGCCCTGTCCCAGCTGCCAGGATTTGCAACACCTGCACATTTATATATAACTCTCAGTTGTTAGTGGAAAGCCAATATTGATGCGCGACTTAACGCCCCTCCTGCAGGCAATTGTATTTGTTTTATACAATATTTATGTATTTGCTTAACTCTTATCCTTATTTGTTTGTTTTATTTTATAAATTTTAAGGTATTTATTTTGAGCTATTGCCAAAATCAATTTGAGTTGCTCTTGAGTTGTTCGGCAAAAATACATTTCATCACAATGATATACATCAAATATCTTGAAACAAAAACCAAAACAAAATGAATTTCCTGCAAAGTGAATGATAAATGTCTCTAAAAACCAAGTGTTATGCATTTTTCTCGGTGCAATCAGGGACATCCCTTCCACTCGACCCTGTCAGTCTATTTAAAGAATTAAAGATGAAAAGCTTCAGATAGGCCCCAGCCGTGACCGAGGAGGCTGTGGGCGAAAAGTAAGAAGATGGAGGACGGGGGACAGAGGACAGGCTGGCTAAGTCATCGTAAATAATAAAAATAAATGTATGTCAAAGTCTGCGGTGACATTGCCGCTCCGCAGACGCCGACAACATCGTCTGCGCTGTCAGTGCCAGTTTGCTTTCAAAGGAAAATGCAACAATTTTCCAGCGTCTGGGTGTGCTTTTGTTGTGCACGCCACCACATCCATTGGCCAAGCCATGACCTGTAGGCATATGCGGCATCGTAAATCTTTAAAGAGGTCCCCAAGGTGAACGGAGAGCTGAGCTCCTCATACCTCCCCCAACTGCCTCTATCGACCGCATCCCCTAAACTTTTCACTTGCTTTTTTTCAACTGGCAAGTGTGAAAATTTTTGTACAAGTTGCTCGCTTCACTGGCTGACTGGCTCTGGCTCTGGCTATGGCTTGAGGGTGCCTCCTCGCATGACTGAGCCCCCATGGATACTGAATACGAGCTCAACCCAACGGAACCGGCGATGGCGACGGCGACGACGACGAATGCTCCGACATCAGCATTATAAATCATTAACTTTTCTGACAACAATATTTTCGGCACACACCCCAGGCATTTTCCATGTCAACTAGCAGCCCGATTTGCGAGCAGCTTTTTTTTCGCAGAGCTTTAAGCTGAAATTTTCCACTGGGGTATGAGCAGGTCCTTGCTGATATACGCGAAAGTTTTTAAGTCCCTTGTGAGAGAGGATTTAGTTAATAATTACAGACAGGACCCAGTTCATTGAACTGCTTGAATTAGCTGAAAAAGTTGACACTACTCAATGGCTTTTCAAAAACAATCAAGAAACTTAAAGACTTGGGCAAAGTTAAAGCTGAAAGATCCTTGATGCTCTTGAACCCTGGGAGCCGTCACCAAAAAGGCCAAAGTAGTGGCCCAATTCCGGCTTAAGATCCCCCGGCTTTGTGCTGGCCCGCTCTCGGCGCTCTTGCCAAATGCTAGCTCATTATTCGACACGCCTCTCGAATGGCAGGCAGGCAGGTGCTTGTGGATGATTTTCGGGCTGCTGCCACAGCCACAACTGCATCCTTCTGCCACCGTTTACGTGCAGCATTGTGCTGCCAAAGGATTTGAGTTGCGCCTTGGCTTTGCTTTGGCACCTGTACGTCACGTCGTTGCTTTGACTAACCGCATGTGAATGAGGCAAAGAGTCAGTCCACCCGGACTCAGCGGGGTGTGTGGGGTTTGAGCAGAGGCAGAGGGTGGAGGGTGGAGGGTGGAGGGTGGAGGCAAACGTGAAACTACGACGACACTCGCTTTTGACACCTGCTGAGCGACACGCTTCTTGGCAGGTGGCACAGCCCAGGCAGTGCCACTGATTCGTATGCAACATTTTACACACAACCCCGGAGTTGCACTTGGGGAAATAAAGTAAATAAAATACCTGTACATAAATTGCAGAATTAGAAATGTCCCAAAATATTGTTTAGAAATCCTGTCATGAAAGTCTCTTTCACCTTTCAATTTCATAATTATAAACTAAAGTTACTTTTACAACTTTCAAAGGATACATTTTCCAGTGTATCGGGTAGCTCCTTCAGAGACCGCACTGCACGCTCGTATTTCATTTGGCTCCTGCAGCGGTGGAGGGGAGGGCTGAAAGCCAAATTAACTAATATCGCAATTTCAACGCCACATGGCGTCGTCGGAGCGATGGTGAGGAATTGTGCCGGCACAGGATTGGATGGATGATGGAGGGTCGACCCACTGCGGGTCCTGATTAAAGCTAATGCAAATCCTGACGCCATTTTTATGGCCAGCCACTAATCATAGCCCCCGGAACACAATAAACGCCAAATGCCAAATTGCTTTATCAAGTTTATTAACTTCGACTAATAGCAATTAATACCGGCAATAAAAAGCTAATCTAGGAATGCCCCCATAAAAGGGGCCCGGTTTATCCATTGTGTCCAGTCTGCAGATCCCGCAGTCCTTTGCATATTTCTGGCCCCCAGCTTCAGCTCCGGCTCCATCTCCGGAGGAGCATTGTCCGGCAAGCAATTGTCAACAAGCGTAAGTATGGCTTAGCAAATGGCAAACGCGCGCTGTCTTCATTACACAAAGGAAGTAGCCGGGTGGGGGGATGGCCTTGTTGTGGGTGAAAAAGAAGGGAAATGAACTGGGAGTAGGAACTGGGCCTGGGCGGGTGGGTGAAAGTCAGCTAAATGCCGCAGGGAAACTGTTATTTGTCTATTATCTCTGCACTCCCATCCTGTTCACTTTTCGGGGAGGAGCGTGTGTGTGTATGTGTATGTGTGCGTGCGTGTGTCCTTGCTGGCTTATTGTCGCCGAGTATCCTTTGCAATCAGCCACAATTCGGGCTGAGTCGGGGCAGTAAATTCCCAAGTCCACACTCCAGCTATCAGCTACTTTCACCCGCCAATCTTCACCCCCAAATCCCCAGCTCGTCTTTATGGACCCAATGCACTGGGGGAAAAAAGGAGCAAAAATTGCACTTTTATGCTTTCTTATTTATAATACACAAGATGATTTCTTAGAAGCAACTTTTCTTGGACAAGAGATAATAATTTATAAAGCCGAAAGATGAAATGTGATGGAAAATCGGCAGACTCACAAACATTTTTCTAAATTCTGTATTTTTATACGATATTTTTCTTGCTGTGTGCCTGATGCCAATCCCCTCAGCTGCTTGTTGCTATTGTTGCTCATTTCCGCCGCATTCACTTGGCTCACTTAATGGGCCCAAACCAAGGCAAACCCATTGGCAATGGGCCAAGGGGACAGGGCCAAGGGGACAGGGCAGGCAGCCCGGGGCCCCGATGCTTTTGGGCACTTAAACGGATTAAAAATATTTTCGTACATTTGATATGTGAGCGAGTGAAATGCCAATGCCTCTTCGTCCTTTCATTTTCTCCGAGCAAAGCGAAAACCTGATTGCAGAAATTCAATTGAAATCCGAAATGCCGGACTGCCGGATTCCGAAAAGTGCATCGAGTGCTCACAACTCACAACTCAGAAGAGTAAATCGATGGTCACTCAAACATATAGCCAAGTCATATTCTCTTAATTTAGTATTTACACTTCGGACAGGTAATAATGGAATTTTTACGGTCATTTATGATTTATTAAAATCACCTCAACACCAGAAAACCCGTATTTATTGACTTAAAAAAATGAATCAAATGAATTGAGATGATCAAGGTTTTCAGCACTCTTTCAAGCCTTTACTTAATTTATCTTCTTTATTTCACAGTTTATATAACACTCGTAATGTGGCAAATGAGCTTTTAAAATGATTCAAAATGTATATTTTTAGAAAACGACTCCCCCCATAAATCATCATTTTGTAAATCCTCTTTTAATTAGAGCCTAATATTTTGATATATCGCAAATTAAATGCCGCGCTAGTCAAAGCTTTGTGATACACTAATCCGCTTTACAATCGCATAAATATGTGTCTAAATTTGCCTTTTTAATCTACCCCATTGCCGTCAGTATTGTTTTCCATCCAGGGTCATCAGCATAGCATGTCCCCAAAAACTTTCCCCCAAAACCAACTAATTCAATATTCACGCTTATGCGTTTGGCGGCGGCTTCGCCCCCTTTGCCTGGTCGGTCCATCCATCTGTCCATCCCGGGCAGGACAGGGCCCCAACTTTGCTAGTTAAGCTGGCTAAGCCTTTTTTAAAAGCCTTGGGTACACACTGCTAAATGCGCATTATCATTAAAATGTTGAAAGTTTCCCTCACTTTTTTTCGGTCATAAATTTTCGAACGCGGCTCTGTGGTCACGCCGCTTCCGTTAGAAAACCACCTCGGGAAAACTCTCGCTAGACGAAAGGGCGGGCGGGTTAATAATGCATGAGTGGAAAAGTTTGCGGGGGCCACCAAGAAGCAAAAAACATTTGGCACAGAAATTTAAAATTAATTTATGCATTAAATATTAATTTAAATTTGAATTTAAATTGTAAAGGGAGTAGCCAGAATCGTATCCATAACAGGGAAATTTTTTATAAACTAACACCCTTTAGAACTTTAGCATAATCATAAATATTTTTTTCTTAAAGCATTAACAAAAAGTTGAAGTCCACAATTACAGCAGAATTCTTGGCCAATAATAACCACCATGTGAACCATGTTTTTTATTGCCCACACAGGCCGCCCGGAGCCAACGGTGACCTGGCTGAACGGTACGCGAACCTTGGAGGCGGGTAGCGGGGTCTCAATGGGCCGCCATGTGACCGTCAACCGCCTGGAGGTGGCCCAAATCTCGCGATCCGCCCTGAACAACACGTACCGCTGTCAGGCGTCCAACACGAAGCTGGTGGCGCCCGTGGAGCGCAGCATCCGCATCGAAATGCTACGTGAGTGGACCCATTCCGCCGAGTGCGAGTCAATATGGCGAGTCACGGCTAATCCTGTTATACCTTAACCCACCCACAGTCAAACCCACATCAGTCAATTTAACCAATAAGTTGAAGGTCTTCGCCTCGAACACGCAGTACAATCTCACCTGCATTGTGGCCGGATCGGTGCCGGACACGGAAATCAAATGGACGCAGAATAATCGGCCCTTCAAACGTGGCACGGTAAGCTCTCCTCCGGCGACTCTAACTCAATCTTGGCACCGCCTTCGACATCCCCTTTCCCTTATTTATGAGTCGCCCAATCCACCTGCCACCGGCCACCGGGCATTTCTCTAATCGATTCCACCTTATCTCTCCCCCCAAATCCCTGCCACTCATCTCGCCCACCAGCTGTCGACGAGCCAGGGCAATGGCAGAGTCATATCCACGTTGACGTTTTATCCACAACCCGAGGACGACGGCACGATGCTCAAGTGCGAGGGCTCCAATCCAAGGCTACAGAACTCGGCAATCGAGGACTCGCTCATGATGAATGTCATCTGTAAGTGGAACGTTTATTTAACAAAATGAGGTGGAAAGAAGCCTTAGATTTGGACTATATTTTTGTTCACTAATTAAGTTATGAATCATTGATATTTCTTTATAAAATTTTGTTATTTATAAGGGGAAGTAAGCCTGGCAAAATTCCCTCTCAAATTATAGCACCCTTTGGCAAAGATATAAAAAATTATCTGCAGCACACAAATCAAAGTCGCGTGTGCGAATAATTCTAAATTATATGGCATTATTTACACACATAGTATACATTTGAAATTGGCCCAGTATGAAGCCGTTCGCTCATATGTCAATATTTATTCCGTTGACTTTTAGCGCGCCATAAAAAAGCTGGCAAAAAAGTTGTTGTCTGTTTTGCTCGTTGCCGGCAAAATGCCATAAATTTTACTTTATATGATTATCAGTTTTAAATCAACAGCACTGGCCCCCATAACAGGCTTCTTGGGTTGCAAAAAATGATTTAAGTTCTTCGTCCCACACTAAAGTATTCCTCTAGGTTAGTTCCTCTCTTGGCCTGGGTATTGCCTTGATATAATCATAAATTTATTGAATTTTAAAGTCACGCATAGATCCCCAGCTATGTATGCGAAATGTTAGCATAAATATTGAATGTCAATGCGCGTAAGCTGCCAACTAAAAGAAAGGGAATGTTCCTCAACGCTCAAAGTATGGTGAAAATATGAAATTACAAATACACAAGCAGCTAAGCTGCTTTAGAGGATTAACGAACGTAGTTTAAGTTCTTAATGGACCCGTGCTTTGATCAGGGAAAACAGAGTGGAGAGCAGCCATAACTCCGTGATTTGTTTTACCTGAAAGGAAATGCTTTACGCTTTTCCGTCGTCTGGCTAACCCCTTCTCGGGCATTTCTTTGAGCCATAACTGTTAAAATTTGTTACTTCCTTCCAATCATGAGGCTGTAAAAAATATAAAAAGGCGAAATGCAGACGGGGAAAACACTAAATATTTTATACGACCCATCATTGATATTGGGGCGTTGCTGGCAGCAACGAGAGCGATTTTAATTTAAAAATATTCTGTCATACCCATTGGTTAGCCTGTTTGGATGCGGATCGGATCGGCATGGCATGGCATTGCCTGGCAGGGCGGCGGTTTATGCCGCGGTTCCGTCGATGCGTTGTTAACTTTTACGGGCCGCGCTTCTGCGCTGCGGATTGACGACACAACAACGGCGCAACGTTTTATTATGCAATAATATTTTTCGATTCTTTATTTTATATGGGAAGAAGGCTCTCCCCTCCTGCTCGTCGCGGTAATTTGAATATAAAAAGAGCGGCGCTGAGCGACGAACAAAATTTCCATATTAGCAAAAGCAATTAAAATGGGAAACCTAACCATTAACGAGTCGGGTTTTCTGCGCTTTTCAGACCCGCCGCAGGTCACCTTATCGCTGGGCTCCACGCTGCGTCCGGACGACATTAAAGAGGGCGACGATGTGTACTTTGAGTGCCACATCAAGTCCAATCCCAAGGAGCATCGCATCATGTGGTCGCATGACGTAGGTTTTTCAAACTTAATTAAATAATAAAATTAACTCTCAATAATTTCCTTCACCCAGGGTCAACCCGTCACCCAGAATGTGTCCTGGGGCATCATCATCTCTACGCGCTCCCTGGTCCTGCAGCGCGTGGGTCGAGTTCACTCGGGCTACTATGCCTGTTCGGCGGCCAATGATCGCGGGGAAACGCAGTCAGCTCCGGTCAACTTGAGAATAAGATGTGAGTATATAACTTATAATAAAATAAGAAGATTATATAGTAGTCCTAGAACCTATAAAGTTCATCGATTGCAAATTGAATCAAACATATGAGAAACCCACAACTGTTTTAGGTCCGGGAATATTTACCAAAAAATATGCCAAAAATGACCGACAAAATGTGCACAAAAATTATGCTGACAGTCGATGTCAGTGGAGCGGAGCATTAAAAATACATATGCATAAATTTATGCGCAAATAGACACACACAGAGCCGCATTTACACATTTATTCTATACCGCCTCGCTCGACAATAGCTGGGATGAGCCACGCCCCCACATGCAAAAATGCCAGCCACAATAACAACAAACGAGAGCAGCATCAGCAGCAGCAGCAGTAGCGGTAGTGCACTTGACAAAATCGCACAATATCCTTACACCGAACGCCCCGCATTTCCCCTTGTCCCGTCGAACACACAGGATGGGCAGCAACAATGTCCAAAAACTAAAGTATGCTAAAATGACAGCAAATATTTTGTGCAAAAAGCCGTAATATGCACAATGCAACGGATCTATATTGTCCCGCTCCACTGTCATCCATTTACAACGTCACACAGCGAAAAATAATGTAGGCAGTGATTTTTTAGTTAAACTATTTTAGTTAAAAAGTATTTTACATTTTAGTAAGGGAAATAATAGAAGCCCTAATTGTAATCAAAGTTAAGCAAAACGGCGAGCCAAATTTTTAGAATACTTAAGAATCGATTCTAAATATAACAAGCATTACAATATTCTTATTAAAACATTAAGAAGTCTGGGTTTAAAAGTAAAAAATCACAAAACTAAAAGTAGACAAATATCTTGCCAAATCAAGAAGCTGGTTTGAATATACTGCTTGTTCAGAAGGGTTCGCCCTCTTCCTCATCAGTATCTGCCTGTTATATTATATTAGGATTTTTAGTATTTCTTTTCCTCAGTGCACACATTGTTTATAAACTTTGATGTTTCTTTGAGCTGGAGAATTTATTTTGAATTTGTATTTTATAAAACAAACAAACTACACAAGTTTAAAAAATTTTTTATTAGCCGAAAACCAAAAATTCTAATCTACACAACTGTCCAGATATCGAAACTACTTAATAACCGATTGAACATAAATACAAATGAAATAAACAACATTTTCATCTCGTTGTAAAATAATTGCCGACACTACGCTATGTACACTTATAATTTATATTAAATATTAAGAACTTATGTACCTATCACATCACACTATCAAGGGCACTTAAGAGCACTTAAGTGACTATACAAAATTAAATTTATATTACACACAAAACAAAACAAGTTAGGGCCTAGAACATCTTTCATATTAAAACTCGTAATAAATGGGAAACCGTTGCCAAAATAAAATGCAATGAAACTAGATATAAATAGAAACTGGCAATTAAACTACATTGACATTAAAGAGTACCAACTTCTAGGTCAAATTACTAAAGCAAACGTTGTTCCTTGTATAAATTTGTACCTTGGTCACCTGTGGTAGTTCCCAGGACTCCTTCCCAACCATTTTAATGGTCCCCAATTACCACTAGACCCAGACAGAGCCGACTTTTTGATAACAACAGCGGGGCAGGTGTAAATTGAAGCCAAACAAGTGATAAGTCAATTGATTTCTAATTGTCACAGCTCAGATTTGATGGGAGTTTTTATGGTCAAAACATACGTATGTGGCCTACTATATAGCTGCAATTTGGCCTCTTTCACACTTTCGAGCCCCAAAAAGTATGTAATTATAATTTGTGGGACGACGTATCCACCAAGGGACAACACAAAAATAAATGACCGATAAACGTTGCTCGGAGCCTTTGTGTGTTCACATATTGAAAATGTCTCAATTACCGTTATAGAGCATTTACTTCCGACTGTATTTCTAAATAATTAATGATGCTTAAATACCAAGCACAATGTTTGTGTGTTTGCCTGTGCATAAATATGCATATGTTTTCATAAAGTATCCGTCCGGACATTCCGTTGGCATCGGTGGGCGGGCAGGGGGCCCAAAGTTTAGCCCCAGAACTCAACGTGTCAGGGTGGGTAATAAAAATGAATGATCTGCTTTTATTATTGAAACCCACAGTCATTATTAAGCCATTTATAATTACGGGTAAGGTCAGGCGAACGACCACCGCCCGACCGGGGCATAGGTCAGGTGAGCACTCACACAGGCATACATAATGCAGGTGTTTGTATGGGGGGAAAATTCAATTTTTATTTTGCATATTTAATGCAACAAAAAATTATGAAATTCCCACATGCAAACAAGCCAGGTTAACGAATATTATTTAATTAATTGCCCGGAAAATGAATATTTTGATGCAATTTAAGCCCGATTTTCCCTGGTCAGCTTATTAAACTAAAAACAAGTAATTATCTGCGATTCATGCGCTTCCCTGCACAGCTGTAATACTCCATTTTCATGGGCAAGGAATATTATTTAAATAATATAGCATCGTTAGGGGTTCGAGCCCAAACAAATGTGTAATTACAGCCGATTTTTGCGCCTCGCCAAGCAAATGCCAAATTAAATTTGCTGGGATAACCGATTTCCAAGACCCAAACTCAAATAAGTAGCTGCAACTGATTGAGTTCGGTGAAAACAAAATTTGCGCAGCATCAGCACCGCGGGGATGTGAAATCGAAACCGAAATCGAAAATGAATGAGAAACATCAGTAACATAAAGAAAGCGCAAAACGAAGACATCAGCAAACGTTTGCACTGCCTTGCCATTATCGAATGCAGAGCACCCAGTGCCCAGCAGCGTTACCCTTTTTGATAATTACGATAATTGAAAGTAAATACGAGTACAATGCATAAGGATACACCGCCATTGCCATCGCCATCGCCATTGCCACCGACTGCTGTGCAAATACTACGCGGACTGTTTACACGAGCATCGCGCATACGCCACGTAAACATTTACATACAGATGGGTGAATGGATTGATGGTTGATTGGATATGGAAGGGAGTGCAGGGCAGGGCTGGGGTGGGGGCTGCCTTATTGTGGGACTATGATTGAGATAAATTGATTTATGGCAGCCCGCTGCTGGCTCCTATCTCGGCAGAAATTAATCAGCAAACGTTAAAATTGACATTCTCCGATTGGGAAATTGACGCTGTCATAAAAATATTACGAGTGGGGTAGAATTTATTTCACAGCAAGACCCTGGGATCATAAAATGGAGCAATCAGCTGCAGCCATATCCCCTCCTTGATGTTTATAGTAATCCCAAACAGCGTACTTATGCCGCAGATTTGTGGCAGTCTCAGTCTCTCCAATTTGCATGGCCTTAAACCCGAGTTCATAATTCTCGCGAAATTCCATCTGTCAGCCTTGCTGCTCTGCAAACAATACTACAGGTTTTCAGCTCCCTTTTCGACCATCTAATTGGTTTGCTGGCCATGAAGAATTCGCGGCTCGGTTTCACGCCCAGCGACGTTGCCAGAGCCAAGACCAACCATTACTGCACCGAGCGCCCCAAGGAATTGGCTCAACCTGGGCATTGCATTTCCCGCAAAGGGCCAGCGACATTTTAGATGAAACCCAAATGAAGAAGGATGTGAAACAACGCGGGCTTTAGGGGCGAAGGTTAAACAACAAGGACTGTATATTACAGGAAAAAAATAATAAGAGCAGACTAGAAAGCTCTCGATGTTTTTTTAAGCTTTCAGCTCACATATGTACTTAAATGATTCAATTTAAATACAAGTTTTCTGATTTTTGCTGAATATTATTATTAAATCCAGTTCATTGAGAACTTTCCTACAATAAAGTGACAGGACTTCTACATCCTCTGTTTAACATAGTGTTGAACATTTCCCGAACAACCGATCAAAGATTCGACATAGTTTAGACATTTCCCTCCCACCCCAGATTTAAATATTTGTATACAAACTCATTACAAGATTCTCTGCTTACGCTCGTGACACACACTAACTTTTCAAATAATTTTTAATAAAAAAACAACAAAAAAGTGTTGTGGCTTTTGGTAATAAATGCCTCCAGGTGCTTAGAGTGTTGCCTGCGTGTGTCTAATGTTGTTGCTGCTGTTGGTTGTCTTTATTGTTGCCATGTCTTGGGCCGTGTTGTGGGGTTGTTTATGCCAGAATTCCGTTGCCACAAGGCAAACAAGGAACAGAATGCGACGCACATCGCACACTTGGCGCAGTTTTCAAAAGTTGCTAGCAAAAGTTTCCCATTTTCCCCCGTCGTGTGCCGTGCCGTGTGCGTGGGGTTGATGGAAATTTTTGGCATGCCGCGTGTATGACAGAAAATTTCAAGTTCAATCGTTTGTAACCGAAAAACTCAGAATGAGTTTACTTTGAATAAATCATGAGTCAAGTGGAGGTAAGATGTAAGGAGCCTAAGCTATGATGGAAACTTTTAACCACGAGCGGGAATAAAAAGGGAAGGTTGTTTAAAGCTCAGCCATGCTTAGCTCACCCACAAATTCTTATCTAATTAATTTAAATTAAATTTTAAACAATCAATATTTCGAGTTTAAACCACAGAAAAACATTCTAAACCAAATCTTTTTACTACGCACACAGATATCAACTTTATTTTGTATCAACTGCAGCTTATACAAATATCTGCATACATTTTTAATCATTCAACAAACATAATTCCTATTGCAAATTAAAGACGCATTAAATCAGAGCTTAAAAAGACTGCCTCATACCTGAACAAAGTCTCAACGCCAGCTGCTTGCTTTGCATAAATTGAAAATCTAAGCTGTCAATTTAGCCCGGGATCCCATTCCACCGGACGGACGACTGTCAGCACAATGTTTGCAATATAAATACTTGATTTAGACAGAGAGCAATCGGACAATTGCAGCTGCTCATTATTTTGCATTTCGTTCGCATCCTCCTGCTTCTCCACTGAATTCGATCTCTCAATTGTGTCGCCAACAGATGCGCCCGTCTGCAGCAGCAGCACCATCACCGTGATTGGCGCCTCCTTGGAGGAGGCTGTGCCCATACCCTGTCGCGTTAACTCGGATCCGCCTGAAATCGATTTCGAATGGACCTTCTCCACCAGCGGCGAGCACTTCGAGGTGCCCTCGGGTCACTATGCCACCATCCAGGATCCCACCATGACCACCACCAGCGATGTGAGGCGCACCGTTGTCGAGTCCAATGAAACACATTTCGAGAGCTATGGTAGGTAACAGAGTAGGGGTATATTTTAATTATATTTTAGAAATAAATGGTTGAGGAATACAAGCTAAAAGAGTTTAAAGTAAAATTATTTATAGTAATGGAGATTTTTCATTAGTTAAAACATTAAAAGTTGTGGAATAAAATGGAGAGGAAACATTACCTTATCTTTCACTAATTAAAATACATTTCTCGTGCACAAAAATACTATCCTGTTTCCCTGAAATGATTGAATATTAGATTTCAACCATAACTTGTCCAGTTATGGCCCAGTTTATAGGCATATGGTATGCACATTTAGAGCCCGCTCCTGATGTACATGCCTCTCCATCTGAATGTGCTTGCGCCTGAGCGGCTTTAGAAATTAACATTTCGAAGGGAGCCGATAGAGGTGGGATGCATGTATATAGTGTGTACTGTTAACTGAACAATGGAGGTGGGCGGTGGTACTTTTATCAATATCATGGGAGTGTGTGCGTACACACCAGCACTCGCATAGTGGCAAATTGGATTATCTGATGCCGTCCCAGTTGGCTTGACTGAGTTGCTTGGGCAAGCAGAACTTATTTCATTTAACTTGGCCGAAAAGGCCAATTTAATAAGCGCCGAAACTGGATTGCAATTTATACCTGTATTCTGTTTTCCCCTCTTGACCCGCAGTGGAAACCGTCAGCGAGCTGATCTACACTCCCAAAGGAGAGCGCGACTATGGAACACTGGCTTGTTATGGCCGGAATGCGATTGGCAAGCAGTCGGAGCCGTGTGTATTCCAGGTGGTACCAGCAGGTGAGATCGAACTCGGGGAGAAGTCATGAAAAATCTGTGTTCTCTTCTGATTTGTTATTTATTACACATTTTGTATATTAATTAACGACACATTTCACTGATTACTTACTCGCTTGCTCTGTCCCTCTAGCCAAGCCCGGGGCCCTGCGAAACTGTACTCTCCGGCCGTATGTGGTGACCTCTGCCTCGCTGAACTCGTCGAACCAGACGACAATGCACGCCAATCAAATGCTGCCCACACAATACGGCAGACACGAGTCGAATTACCCGCACATGGAGTACGTACGTGAGCGCAATAACAGCAGCGGCAGCAGTAGGAGTAACAATGCCACGGCCCGGAACAATGCGTCCAATAAAAATATGAGGGGGAAGACGGGCGCTGGCCAGGCCAAATCTAATAACTGGCAGCTCAGCCAGCAGCAATTGCAGCGCCTCAAGAAGCGGACCTCGTTTACGCCGTCGCAGACATTGGCGGCCATCGAGAGGCAGCGCCAGAGGAAGCAGCAACAGCAACAGCAGCAGCAGCAAGCCACTGCTGGCAAGTCCACTGATGGAAAACCTGATGGATCGAAAAAGCAGCGGATGCGGCGAGCCAGCCAAATCCCACAGAGACTCCCAGGACAGCAGGAGCAGTATCAGCATCAGCAGCAGCAGCAGCATCAGCTGGATGCAGGCAACAAGCTCCGACTGAGAGCATCAATAACAAGCCAACGGAAGCCAGCAGAATCAAATTTATCAATGTCACATGTAGGCAACGGCAACAGCAAGAGCCAGAGCAACGACAACACCAAAAGTAACAACCCGAGCAGCAACAATGGCAAACTGCCAGCAAAGTATTTTAATAAGCGACAGAAAAACATGCACAAACAGAAGCACAAGCACAAGCTGAAGCTGAAGCAGGAGCAGCAGCAGAAGAAGGAGTCAGCAAACGAGCACAACGCCAATATAATCCATCATTATGCAACTTCGAGGCGAAGAAAGCGGCTGGCGCCAGGCGACATCTTAGCGACTGTGGCAGCGGCAGCGACATCGGCGTCATTATCCTCAGATCCTGCGGCCACCTCATTGGCGGCCACATCCAGGGCATCGCTGCAAATCGAAAAGGATGTGGCTCTCAGCAGCAGCAGCAACAATAAGCGAGCTCGCAAGTCCTTAACAATCGCTGACAAACAGACGAAGCAGCAGCAGCAACAGTTGCTGCCGCCGAATGCCCCGCAAATAAGCAACCAGCCAGCAACATCAATTAGCTGCAATGATGTTAAGGAAACAGCAGCAGCAGCAGCAGGAGCTGCAGTATCATCAGCAACATCGTCGCAAGTTGCAGTTGCAGCAGCAACTGGGGTGCAGGGCAAAGCGACGTCTAAGCGGCAGGAGGACTCCAAGGACAATGACGATGCCGCTGGTGACGACGATGATGATGACGACGATGATGATGATGATGATGATGATGATGGTGATGGGGCAGAGATGGATGCTGACACAGGAGCCGATGATGGTGAGCAGCAGGATGAGGAGACTGCTGGCGATGACTCTGCAGACCTAGATGTAGACGTTGCCCAGCTGGCCACCGATGCTGATTACTTGGCCGACGGTCCAGGCGATTTGGATGATTACGAGACGCTCGAGGAGGCGGATGGCAAGCCGCAGCAACACGAGGACATGTTGTCGCTGGAACAGCAACTGGACCTCGAGTCGCTAGAGGACAATGTCGATGCGGAAGAGGAGGCGGGCGATGACGATGATATGTACAATGTCAGCGATGATGACTTTGTGGCCAGCGTGGCCCTCTCCACTTCCGACACAACGACAACGGCAACAGCCACATCCAGGCCAAAGGCAACGGAACCACCTCACAAAACCAAAACCAAAACCAAAAGCCCAGCCAAAACCAAAACCAGAACTGAATGGCAGCAGCCGCACTTTGACTACTCACGCATGGAGTATAGCTTCAACAACGGAGTCGTTACCCAGAGCTTGCTCGGTGGTTCCGGGACAGCAGCTGGAGCGGGGGCCGGACACGACGCGTACGGACCGGGCGGCGGAACCATCAATTTCGACAACTATGACAACATCATCTACTCCACCATGGAGCTGGAGTGCATGCCCGGCTACGACGGTGGACTACAACAGCAGTTCTTCCTGGAGGCCTACGATTCCAAGACCAAAAAGCTCAGGCTGAATATGAGCAGCACGTATGTGGATGTGCCGGTATTTAGGATCGATCTGTCAGGTGAGTTTATTAATTAAATAAATAAATTAAATAATAATTACAATAGCTTTAAATTAGTGCCAACTTTAAAACTTTAAAAAGGATTAAAATCACTTGGAAAGGCTCGAATAGTCTGCTATACAATATAATTTTCAAGTTATAATTCACTTTCTTTTAGACGCATTTTAAAATTTTAGATTAAATTTAAATTTAGACAAAAACTCGTTTGCAAACTGTGAACATTTTTCTACTGGCAGTTTTTTTTTCCGATTTAAGCCATCGCTTTACATTTCCTTGTCCATGCTTCGCAGTTGAAATTAAATTCCCAAGGATTTAAATTGCTTAGATAGTCCGCTTGTTGGCCTTAAACTCAATTGCTTGGCCCTGGTAATGGTTCGAGGAAATCTAATATTTCCGCAGATTCTCACAGGCCCCCAAAGCAATGTTTTATTACACGATGCTTATGTATTATTATATTTAAATGAGGTTGGCTTAGAAATCACGAGGCCCAGGGTGTTGGTGGTACAATATTTACAGTGCTCGGTGAAAGCCGCAAACTAAAGACTTGACTTTTATGCGGCGGCCAGAGTGGCAACAAGAGCAACAACAAGAGCATTAGCAACAACAACGACGGTGGCAGAAGCAGCGGCGCAAACAGTAAAAACAAAAACAAATCAAAGTAACAAACTGAGCAAAAAGTTGAGCTGGCAAAATTGCGCGTTGGCTTCAAGACAAGAACGAAATAGGGACGGGATTCGGGATAGTTACACAGTGAAAAAAAGGAAGGTACTCTGATATATATATTTAGGGATATGCCTTTTATTTTGAAACAGGAAATAGGAGGTATTACAATTTTTATAGAGGGAAAATCAGTAGACAGATAATATATAAATATTTAAAATATAAGAATATCTCTTATTAATTATTTCATAGATTTGGTTTCATTTAAATTCGGATCTAAAAGTCTAAACTAAAAGCATGCAAAATATATATGAATAGCTGCCACCTTTCTTAGATATAAATTCGCTCAGTGCATCCTGACCAGCCAGCCAGCTCTACGCAGATTAATTAGTTGAGGCTGCCAACCTCTCGTTTCCCCCGCCGCCACCTAGCTCGCCCCTAAACCATTGCTGGCACATGCTGTTGCCTGTTTTGTTGTAATGAATTTTAGCTAGTCAGCAAAACTTTTATGCCAATGGCGTTTTGAGGTGGGGAATTGGATGAAATAGAATGCTGCCAGCGACCAGAGGGCGTGGTCTGCCCGCAAGGCAACTGGAACCAAGGGCCAAAAATTCGAATCGAACTGTTGAAAAAACAAGATTTATCATGGGGGTTAAGAGCGTACCGAAAATTATAATATTATATTTGATTCTGTGGTTACGAGGCGAGTTAATGAGCCACATTTCGGATTATTAAAGTTGGCGGAGACTTGGCAACGGGTAGGTCGAGCCGATCTGATCCCTGCTCCGTGCTCCTTGCTCCCTGCTCCTGCAATGCAGTGGCATTTTTTGTTTTTGTTCTTATTCCACGATTCCTGTGCCATATCGATGACTCAGGGGTTAAGGGGTATTCAGCGATATTTGCAAAGTCAAACGAAGCGTAAAGTCACGATTAGTTAGACAGGCGTGTTAACGACGCTGTCTGTGGGATTCGGCTTGGATTGGAGGATGCTTCTGGGGGCATAGAAGCCGAGCGGAGGATGGGGGAATCTACCAAGTGTTTTTGTTCCTGCGGCTTGCCAATATATGCGTATTAGTCCTGCCACGACCTCGGCACCCCTCCCGCAGCAGTTGCCATTTTAATGAGCTGCTGCTCTATCGATGCACGGAGAGAGAGCACGAGCACAAACAAAACTTTTGATGCTCGCATTAAGAATAACCAGAAAAACGTAACGGAAAACGGGAAAGCGGAAAAACGGGAAAGCGGAAAATCGGAAAATACCATGGGGCGAGAGGGAAAAACACACGCAGCACAGCCCTCAGAGAACTTTTCATTTTATGCGACCAAAGTTTCGCACCGCGACGTGCTAATTAAATGCCTCTTTGCCTAATGAAGTTACAACTACGGCACTACAAGTTTTAAATTAATGATCAAAGATGACCTGACTATCTGTATAGTAATACAAGAAGGAATACTGATTATTAAATCCTAAAATAGGTTCTACATGCTCGGCTTTCTGTTATTTAATATTTCTGCAGCTAGAACTTCTTTTTTTGCCAACTGTATCTTTTCAACTATGCAAATTATTATTAATTACTGTTCTCCAGGTTAAGCATCCGCGTATTAATTAATTGTTTCCCCTTTCTCCCAGATCTAATCCCCATGGACTATTATCCGGATGCCCATCCGGCCCTGCATCTGGTCGTCTACAGCGTCAATCAGAAGGGCCGCTCCGAGCCGATTGTCCTTGAGAATGTGCCTATCAATGAGGTGGACAAACGTTCAGGTAGGTTCACGGGGGAAACAAAAAACTCAGATGGAAACTATTGCAAAGTTTCACCCCGAATGGAATGAAGGGAGAAATGTGGGGGGAAACTCCCCCTAGACCAGGACAGAACATTCATTGCTTTTTAAGCACCATTTCACCTTTAAAAAGTCATTCAAGTATTTGCATATTCCGCTTAACCGTTTTAGTTCCCTTCTTTCACTCATTTCTTTGTTGTGGTTGTTGTTACTGCCGCTGTTAGTACAATTGCTCTTTTATTTAACGAGTTTTGTTTACGCTGGGGCGACACTGCAACTCCACTTGGGCTCCGCGGCTCTTCGGCTCCTCGGCTCCTCGGTACCTCGAATCCTCCTCCGTCCCATAGCCCACATCCTGGGATAGCCAAAGTAGTGACACAAAGATTTCTTATTCATGCTTTGTTATTCAACTTTGACGCTAATTTTCTTTAAAAGTTTTTCCGTTCCGGCGACAGTCGAGGTAAAAAGTGTAAAAGCGTTTGTTTTTCCAAGAGAGTGTGTGTGGGAAGATTGAGATAGAAGGACATTATTCAAAATTACACTGGAGAGGTTTCAGAACAGCTACGGAAATGGTTAAAATTATATAAATATTTGATCTTCAAGAATTTCCTGGAATTTGTCTTCACAGAAAATCTATTATTCTTAAATGTCACAATAAAAACTAAATCCAATCTATTTGTTTTTCAAGTCTATTGAGCTCAGCAAGTATCACACAAATTGTCCTTATATCGCATTAATTATTTCGATTATTTCCCATTGTAAACCTTTATTTCCATCAATCAATATCTTGTGAGTAGGCATTAATAACTATATTCCCAACAGTATTCAAATTCCATTTATTGTCTCTTATTCAATCAGCCGAATATCATCGCAAACGAATTATGCACACTACTTATTTATCGATTCATTGCTTTGGCAATTCCAATGCCGACACTACCTGACCAGCATCATTATTAAACTCATCATGGTTACCTGCATTTAGCCCACATGGAGAGAATTATGTACACTTATGTCCCAAATACTGTCCGCACTTGGTCGGCCAATAATGTTTATCTGCACAATTGCATATTTGAACGCTTCGGTTGCCAATCACCATGAGCAACAAATCCACTCAATCATCTCCTTAATGCGCTCCAGACGCACACACGAGTCCTTCCTGGCCCGGCAGATGGCCCTTATTTCGGGGTGTGAGGTCCTTCGGATTGAAGATTGGGGGCAAACTTATCAGATGAGTGGAGCAAAGATAACTAACATCACTGTATGGTGACAACTCGCAGAGGGATTGCACTCAGAAGAATAAATATATTTTGATGCAAATAATTTAGTTTATATAGTTAAAAATTTGGCAAATAATATATTAATGGAAACTTTGTAGCTAGTAATCAGCATTAGTTAGCAATATATTGTTAGCCTGACTTTACTTAATTATTAAAACTACAAGAGTAAAACAATAATTATGTACTCTAATCTAATTAAAGAACAAGAGTTTTGTGTCCTAATTTAAAGGATTTGAAATTCTTACCTGCTCGTATGTGTGCATTCCACCCCCAAGTCAATATTTGCACCTTGGTAAATCTAAAAAGCTTTTATACCAACAACAGAATAAAATTGGTTAGTGGCTCAAGGCAGGGAAAACGGCGAGCGGGAAAAGCGGAAAATTTTGCAATGGCAACACTTGATGCCACATTAATGTAAATATAATCAATTTCATGTTTTAGCCAAAAAAGCGATGGCGAAGTAAAACCCCAGCAGAGAAAGAAATATCTTGTTATGCTAAACTGACACACAGAGATTCCCCAGGAGTTACATTATTCCAGCATCACACCCACACCCACTATAGCAGGTGCACATACACTGCGGTCGACGGGCATCAAGGTATCAAAGGCAGCCGGAGGAACAGCGGAAGCCAAACAGACACCGAAGCGAAGCTATGGCTTCAGATACAGCTCCATGTTGAGCTCGGGCTCGGGCACAAAATATAAACGATTACTGTACGACAAGAAAAAATACATTAAACATGTCTTATCTGAATACAATATCCCAAAAGACAACGGTGCAGAAAGTGAAGTAAAATAAAATAAAATTATATGTTACAGCGGATCGAAGTGCGGGGTGGTCTGGGGGGAGAGGAAATGTGACCGCCATTGCAATAGATGACAGCTCCCGCTCCTCCCTACCATTCCATTCATCGTTCTTTTTTTTTCAACGCTGTCTGCCTTGTTTCCTTGAAATTGAGGAGTCAGGAGCACACAACGTTTCCTTTATTTATGCTTACTTTGTGTAAACGCATTCCCGCCTTAAAACCCACATGGGCACGATGCCTTACACTGGGGAAAAATTGTGACAGCCAGTAAATCGTACTTTAAACATTTCTCAACAAGGCAAGGCTGGTAATAGAAAATGACATTTCGACCTTAGGCTTTGTTCTAGGTCTTTGTCAAGACAAATTTTTCACAGTGCCTCTCGCATATTCCCAATACATTTTAACCAATCCACTTTTTCATCATCTCGTCGATTCATTTATATCACAAACGGGAGCATTAAATCGAATTAAGCTTATGAGAAGACGCAGCCGGAAGGAGGATAGCCAGGTCCTGCACTCATCCAAATGAAACCCATGCAAACAATTGGCTTATGAGCGGCACGATGGGCTCCGGCCCGTTCCGGCTCCAGATCCTGGTCCGGGCCAGCTCCTCCCCGTGTGGGTATGTGGGTGAGGATACCAACAGATACGGACACCACACACCACACACCGCCAGAGCCGGTGAGCCCCGGGTACCCACACGAACTGACTCACTCGATGGCTCTTTGGTTGGTTGTCTGGCTTATCTGCTTAAGTCGGGGCATGTGCATAGAGTATGGCCTGGCCCCTCCGGTTGCCACGCCGTTCCAGGTGGTTTTATTGGTAAATATTTGCACAAGTGTGAAAATTTCATTACGCCAGTGTGCTTATATTTAAATTAAATTTCTTTTTCTTTTGGCATCTCTCACCTTGGGCGCCGCGCCGTGTCGTCGGGGGTCTCCGTTTCAGTTTCAGTTTCTGTTTCAAGTGCCCTCTTCCTGGATGCCAAATATACATTTTATTTGGCAAGCGATTGCTCGATTCGGTTTTTATTCCTTTATGCCTGCCTTTGTGTTGGGTTTTGGCAATGCGATTGGGGATTTGTCGCCGGCTCGAGGACATCCATGCTCGTATATGACGAAGTGGAGGATGCTGGTGTGACGGTGTCTTAGTGCCGATTCCTCACATTCTGACATAAATGAGATAGTAAATTACGTATACGCCCTGTACGCTGCTATCGTATCCCGGAACATCGAGCGGAGTGATGAATTTATAATGAATTAATAATATTTCCACTTTCGAATGACAGTGAATGGAACTGAATCAATTTCACATTTAATTTAAATCTTTTGCCCAACCCAATCTGGCCATCAATTCATAAATCATTCAAGCGTTCGACGAACATTACGAAATTAAATAAAGCCTTATTTATCCGCTCGAATGAGCGTTAGGAAAAGTAAGCAGTTGGTTTTTGGTAGCCAAATGTAGGTCCAATCCTGCTGGAGTTCCATGAAGCAATGGTGTCATGCAAATAACTCCCCTCATTGATGCCTTGTCCCAAATCCGTTGGATTTGCAGTTTGCATTTGCCAGATTTATATGTTGTCCGTTCTAATTAAAAGTTAAATTCTCTGATCACTTTCCACTGAAATTAATTAAGGTACAAAAAATAGAATCATGCATTTAATCATCAAAGTTAAATGGGTCCTTCTTTCGGTAATACAAAATTATAACTTGTTATCCTTTGATTTAATTGATAAATGTATTATTTTTATTTAAGTATAAACTTTGTATTTAATCAAATCAAATCAAAAAAAAATTAATCATTCAATTAATAGTATTTTTTTAACTAAATTAAATAAAGCCTTAGATTAATATATATATTCGTTTACAATTATATAGACAAAGCAAAGTATAAAACGTGCTTTTTGGCTGAAAGCACAGCCTGAAAACATAAATATTTATATTTTTTTCTTAAAACAAAACAATGTGCCGGCAATTACAACACACATACAAATTAGTCGAAAGCAGTAGCCGGTGCTTGTGTGTGTTGAGTGTTGTGTGTTCGGTTAGGCGCAGCCATGCATAAATGAGCCATTTCGCCGGCGGCGCAGTATCGTCAACATTTGGCGCGCCAAAGAATATTTATTGATTTGCAACGTTCACTGACAGCGAGCTCAGACATATGAATTAGTAGGCAATGCAATACACTCGTAAAAGGTGCATAAAACTAAAATATAAATATTTATTTTGTATATTTGATATTTATTTATTTATTTTAAATGCATTTTATAGAATTATATAAATATAAATGGTCAATTATCCTTAATTTAAATGTATATTTAAAGGATTTTAAATAGTATTATAGGTAGCATTCACTTATCCAGTATTAATTACCTAATGATTGTTAATATGATATGTGTTTTGAATTCATAATTCCATACTAAGCATTACAGTCATGCACTCAAAAATTTGCTTATGTTTTTTTATACCAATTATTTTGCGCTACAGGGTATTATGCTTGTTTCCACCAGAATTTTGTATATTTTTTTCTGAAATCACAAGGATTTGCTTATCCAATAACTACCGAATTTTCGCTGATATTTGCTTATTGAAATTCTGCGTTGCATATCCGCAGGCGCGCACGATTTGTTGAATGACGAGTTTCCGCATATACAGGAGCCTGGCGTCGGGTCGCGTCGCATCGCTTAGGTTGCGTATACGCAGTGTGTGCGGCCTTGTAATGCATATTCAATTACGTTTTCCCCCTAAAATCGAACGAAAATTCTGCCGGCAAACAGATTTTAATTGAAATGCTTAGCGCTGATGTTAAAGCCATGGCAAATATAACAAACTAAGCGAGCTAGCGGCTGGAGGACGGCTGCCTGTGGCAGCCACTTGACATGCGACGTGCGTTTTATGGGCGCCCAATAACTGGAACGGGAATCCATATATCCCCGGATAAGGGACTTGCACGGGAGTGCCAGGTGGTGGTGGATGGAGGTTTGGCTGAAAAAGAGCTGGGCGAGCAGCATTCAAGTGGCGCATCCAGTTTATTGGACCCTCGAGGACCAATGGCTATTTATCGAATTCAGTCAGACAAAGAACTGGCATATTGCTTTCATCATCGAAATTCGCGGGAAGCGTGTGTTTCACTCACATGTGTGCTTTATTTTACAAATTGTATTTTAAGTGGGGCATTGTTGGGTATATATCACCTTTGAACTGAATGGGAAATTCGGTGTAGATTAACGAGGGTGTTTTTATTTTAATTTCTGTTTGGATATGGAAAAGTAAGAGTTACACCAAAAAACACATATAAAAAAAATAATATATTTACGCATTTTTTAAGTATATTTTAATTTTTAAACAGGTCTATCCCTATATCTTAAGTGCAGATACACCTCGACTTGAAGTATATTTATTAATTTTTCCTTTTATTTATTTTTCAGATGGTCGCATAGGCCTATCGATTTTACCTCTGGCTGCTCTTCTAGCCGGCACCTTATTCACCGTGGGCATCGCCGTCCTGTCCGTTGTGGTCATTGCTGTACGTAGACGCCGTGGCCAAGGAGCTCGAAATATGTGCGATGACAAGGACAAACACCTGGGTGAGTCTTCGCGACTTAAAGATAACAATGATAGACATTCCTAACCCCAAGCAAGGGTAGTCACAAGCTCGACTTCCGGCTATATACTTCCTATCACGTTGCTAATGTTTCATACACCTGACAGGCATGGATGTGACAGTGACGGCGCCCCTGGAAACGGGAGCTGGCCATCAGCGCCTGGTGGTGGCCTACACCCTGAAGCAGGGCATCGAGAAGCAGCCGGACATATTGAGCGCCCAGAAGAGTGCCCCAACTGGCGGTGACGCGGCGTCGCCGCTGGGAAATCGGCCGAGTGGTTTGTTCGCCGGAGGAGGTGGCGCTGGCGGTGCATCTACCACTCCCATGGCCGGCAGTGCAGTGAGCCACAAAACCACGGATTATGTAAGTGCCGGTGGCCAGCAGGAGTCGTTGCTCTCTGACTGTTTTACTTTAAACCATAAACTGCAAGTGCTTAATTACATTTAAGTGAGGGACTTAAAATATTTCTTTACATGTTAAAAAGATAGTAAATCCTAAGAGTCTCTCCGTAGTTTAAGGATTTGCTTAATGATTATAATTTAACTTATTTGTATTCCTTATTTCAGGATACGAATGCCCCGCACCTGAACAGCCCGCCCTCGCAGTCCAGCACCTTGAAGCTGGAGAGTGACCCAGCGGCGGCTGCGGCCGGAGCTAGGAGCAACAATGCGCCCCCACTGCTCTACGACGCCATGCCCTCGCTTAGCCGCTACGAGCAGCTGGGCCTGAGCATGGCCAACTACGCTGCCGGAGGTGCGGGCACCGGCGGCAGCAGCAGCACGCTCAGCTCCGCGGGCAGCACTGTCAGCAATGCCCTGGCCGCCAACGGAGTGGCAGGTGGAGGTGGAGGCGGAGCAGGAGGCTACGCTTCGCACCTGCACCACACGCTGCCTCACAATATGAACCAGCAGCAGCATCAGCCGGGAGGAAGCCTACAGCATCGCGGTCACGATCCGCTGAACATGGGCGACTACCTGGCCACCAGCAGCCTGATAGACTACGGCCTGAACAAGCCACCGCCCGCCGCGCACATGACCCTGCCCAAAGGCCTGGGCCTGGGCCTGGGGATGGGCCTGGGCATGGGCACGGGAATGGGAATGGGTTCCGTGATGGCCGCTGGCACAAGCCTGTCGCCGTCGCAGCTAAACACCATCACGCACAAGTCGGCGGCCGGGCGCAACCACATCATCACCGACACTCTGCCCGGGCCCGAGAGCTGCGTCTAAGCATCATCCTGTCATTATCCTGGCATCCAAACCAAAAGACTGGCGCACAGCAGCAGCCCAAAGCCCAAAGCCGAATCGAAGTGGCAGAGAACTACTAACTAAACATGTGAAGCTGCGGTCAAAGGGATATTATTTACAAAAATACTAAAGTATTTATTATTTTGTTGTTTAACTTTAAATACTGTTTCTGTGACCGCAACTACATATGAAAATCCTGTTCGGCGGCATCGCTTAGAAGTAACTCTTAGACCTAGAAGTGTAGCTTCAATACGATTATTTATATGTAACGCGTGTGTCTGTGTCTCTGTTCGTTTGTAAATGTTTAAGCTAAGTGTAGTCTTACTTGTATACTATATACGTTGACTGGTGTATATCGGAGCGCCTCCGATCGAGTTCAGTTTTTAATTTGAAGGGGGCCGCCCCCAAAGGTGAAACTTATCTTCCAGGCCCTGGACTCCACGCCACGAAACGAAGCTCGTTGTTAAATCTTTTTATCCCGCAAACATATCCCTTCCTGCCTAAGCCGAAAAAAGCAAATCCACAACTATTTGAACTGCCCAAGATCAAAGTCGGAACAGACCCAAAAAAATACAACAAAAACCCAGAAAAAAGGAAAAGTTATATTGGACACGTCTTGCGCCATTGCGTGCCCGGTGCCGGTCATTATTTAACTTTTAAACACGCGCCAAAAACAGCAGCAGATTTGAATTTAATGGTCACTCCAGCAGCCGCTCCCCGCATCACCATTTTCCCTCTCCACTCTCTCCTTTCGCCACTCTCCGTTCGCCACTGCTAATAGCGACAGCCAACAAGTGAGCAATAAAGAAAAGTTTAGAAAAATATGCGATGGCCACCCCAGGCCACCATGGCCACAATCCCGAACCCCAAGTAAAAATGGCATTCCCCCTCAGCCCCGATAATAAGCTCACGAGCGATTGAATGGGTATAGAGCACAATAAAAGCGGCGGAGCACAAGAACAGGGCACGGATTTGTGCGCACGATAGCGCAAAACGATGACAATAAATGGAAAAGTTTTTAATAAGCTAATAAAATGATTTATGCGGGTCGAGTCCGGGATAAAAAGCGCCGAGCCACACATAGTCGATTCTACTTCAAAATGGCGATTTGATGAGCCCGATTTTGGCCACTTCCGGCACCTCATTGACGGACACACCACACACACAACGAAAGTATTTGTAAATATTATTTATGGGCCATAAAATGGGTCGATGACCGCAGTTTCGGCAGTTCAAATAGTTGGAAAACTCTCTCGATTAACGTACTGTTCATTGGAAATTGTTATCAAGGCATTAGCATATCAGAAATTCGTATTAAAAGCAAACAGAAAGTATTGCAAAGGAACTATATCATAGACAAGGGCTAAACGACTATAAGTGTTCAACATTTTGCCATATCATTTGTGCGATTTCTTTCGATACACATACGTACGTCTTGACTTTTCAACCAGAAACGGAAATATATAAGAAAAACAGCAGTAATTAAGCGAAAATCATCAATAGAGTTTAGTGAAATCAATGTAATGTCATAATGTTTAAAGGTTAAAGTTATAGAGCATTCCATGGCAAACTAATAGAGCAAATCGTAAACTTCCTCCAAGTTTATATATATGTTAAATATATATAGGCAAGAGTCCCCCTGCTGTAGATATCCAAAAATGAGTGCGAGTAGTGAAAAATTTGTAAGCGAAACCGAAACCTGTAGTATCATGCTCCCAAGTTGGGAAACCTTATCAAATGGAACCCAAACAGAGCAGACCTTGTACATACATATGCATATAGCAAATCCCTAAGAAAAACATATACACATCATTGTAACTAACGACATATGTAAAAATGCTTAAAATATTTGTGATAAAGTAATAATGTTAATGATAAGAAAATAAAACGTAAACATTAATGAATGTAAGCTGTGTTTGTATTTAAACATTACATGTTTATGGGTAAGTTCATGGCATTTATTTGTAGTTACTGAGTCAAATGTTGTTAATGATGATGTATATATATATCACAATAGCTTAGTTGTGAGAAATGATATTTCAAAATATTTTAAACTATTTTTGATCAAATTTTTAATTTTTTTCATAAGGTGTTTGTGTTAATTGTACACAGAACACAAACTTAATTCGTCAAAGGAAATATCTTTTTTGTGTTACTTTGTGATGCAGTAATGAGCGTTATTTTTCACATTTAAATTTTTGCCGCCTTCAAACAGTGTGCCCAGATGCCGCGAAGGCGGAAATGTATGCGGCCTTTCCTGCGCTTTAACATTATCAGCGGGAGTGCCGGCAACCACATTTAGGGTGTACCCTTGATAACGGAAAATATCGGCTGTGTACGGTGATAGTTGGTCGATATTTTCATCTAAAAACAGCAGTTCCCATAAAAACTGCTGAAAAATGGACCAACTATCGTATTATTTTGTTAATTTTTCATCAGTTTAGTCATTTAAAGCAACTTAAAATGGTCGCATAAATGTAAATAAACCGTGTTAAAAACCTGTAAATAAAGATTGAATATTCAAAAATTTTTATATTTTAATAAATAAGCACACGTAAAATAAATAATATATATTTGTCTTATAAAATAAATCATGTCACGAATGAAATTAATGCTAAAATATGCTAGATTCAGCTATTTTTTGTGCTCTATAGCTATAGCCTGAAATAAGCTGAACTGGCAACACTAGCGTCATGAATTATTTTATAAATGTTCAAAACATTATGTTTTCGCGCTTTTAAATCGCGCCCGCCAAAATTATAAAGTTTATTGAAAGCACCCAAGAGTACCAGGAGTGCCCATTATCATGGCAGTGTAAAGGAAATGGATAACAAACCACCATAATTCTTGTACGAAGAAGTCATCCGCAATTGGGGATTATTGCATCAGAAAACCAGTTCCTTGGCCCATTGCACCAATTGTGAAATGTGAGTGTGGAGTGCATTGACATTGTTTCCGTTTGGATGATGAAATCGCAATGTTTATTATGTATACATTATGTTTCCGGAGAAATCCAGAGGTCTTGCATTCATTGATTGCGGGTGACACGTAGTAATGCCAGTAATTTCCCGCAATTCGAGCAGAAAGCTTTCCGCGAATCGGTCGCAAATCAATTTCGTGATATAGCGTCAGTCGCAGCTGATCCGATCAAAACAAACTTGTGTGTAGAAAACCAGAACAGAAGCAAACGTTGCGAAAAGACGCGAAAAAGCTAACCAAAATACATACGGGCCAAACCTTGAGGGCTTGGTCGACTTGTTGATGCGGTTCGTTAAATAGTTTAAGGTTCTAATTACATTTATATCTCATAGTATAAAGTGTGTTAACGTTAACAAGTTAAATGCTTTAAAGCTACTACTACTATTGTTTTAATTCGAGAATGCTTGAAATAAATAGTTACTCCCACGCATATGCTCTACACTGTAGGGTATCGCAAAAGCTCTTGAATCCTATTTATGTACTCGTCGTGCCCCGTACGTAGTTGGGCTTGTGCCTCGCACATTCATTCGTTCGCGAGCACAAAGCAGAGCAGGTTATAAACAAAATCGAAAGCACGAATTCGGAAGAGCCCAGAAGCAGATAACCGAATAACAAATTTGGACCTGGGCAAATGTGAAGCGCAGCCAAAATCGATAATTTGTGCCAAGCCCGCGCGCAAATAGGAACTGTTTTTGTATAAATTGCATATCGGAGCTCCTTTTAAAGTGTGATTTTAGTGAATAACTAAAAGTTTCTGGTGAGGAGTTACTCCGCTTTTCCCACTATCCCCCTCTGTTCGTGTGTATCCAAACAAAGGCAAACGTCGTGGCAAACATAAACAAGCGTTTTCAAGGTCGCTGCAAGTCAAAGAGGACGGCCAAAGAAAAAAAAAACAACTGAAAAACTTGATGGATACATAAGCATACACTGACGCGGTTAAGAAATCTCATAATACTTTTTTTTTCAACAATAAAAAATTAATTAATTTTTGGCCTATAAAATGATAATAAGATTTATTTGACTGGTATTACTTACTTATATATTACTTATATATATTTTCAGTGTTATCAAATGTTGCTTTTTTATGTTTTTAAGTTCTTAAAGAAACTTATTTTATATGTGCCACATTTATTTTTTTTTTATGCCGCTGAGGAATGGTCTTAAACGAAGGTGCGCTCAGTTAGTGCCTCCAAGAGCCTAGAGTTATTCGACTTTTCGCGCATATAGTGAACGTGCCTTTCTTTAATTTAAAAATATTTTAAATTCTCTAACTTACAAAAATGTTCAATTAATATTTAACAATATTTTGAGACCTTAAATGCTATTTTTTCTGCCACAACTGTTTTTAAAAATATGCGAACTTTTGTTTGGATCTCAATGTCGCAATTGGGCCAAAACTGTTTTGGCGTTTCGCTACAATTCGTTCTTTCTTTGTTTAGATGGAAATAATGGGATTGCTTTATCTTATTGTTTGCAATATTTTCATTTTAGCCAGCCACTAACAGTATGGAGTCCTTCCTGAGCCTCTTCGATCCGAACCAGGACGACGGCTTTGACGAGGAGCCGGAGCTGAATGGCAACAGCAGCGGAGGAGGAAGCAGCAGCAGCGACTACGAGACGGATGCCAATTCCAATGAGTGCGCTCTTAGCCTAGTAGGTGGTATCCCCACTGAGCGTGGCAACCTGATCTTCGACTTTGAGCAGGGAATGTTACCGCCTGAGCCGCAGATTGGTAACGTGGAGTACAAGCTAAAGCTGGTAAATCCATCGAAACAGCGATTCGAGCAACTGGTCACGCAGATGAAGTGGCGGCTGCGTGAGGGAAACGGTGAAGCCATTTACGAGATCGGTGTATCCGATGCTGGATACCTCCAGGGACTTAGTGACAAGGACATGAACGCCTCGCTCACGACACTAAAGCAGATGGCTCACCACCTGGGAGCCAGCACCTCGGTGCTCCGTCGGAAAACCATCAGTGCTCGACGGGTTGTAGCCGAGGTACTGGTTCGAAAGATACCCGACGACCAGCACAACATCGAGGTGCGGGTGGCGGTGCTCGGAGGAGCTGATGCGGGAAAGTCTACGCTGCTGGGAGTACTCACACAGGATGAACTGGATAACGGACATGGCAGGGCACGGCTCAACATGTTCCGGCACATGCACGAGATTCAGTCGGGTAAGAAGAGCCTTTCAAGGGATTAACTTGAGACAATGTGACAGTCCCATCTCCTTCAGGTCGCACCTCCTGCATCTCCCACGAGACGCTGGGCTTCGATGCATTGGGCAATGTGGTGAACTACAAATACAATGAAATGATGACAGCAGAGGAGATCAGTGACCGGTCCAGCAAGCTGGTTACCTTCATGGATCTAGCCGGGCACCGTCGGTACATGCGGACCACTGTTCAAGCGCTAAGCGGCTACTCGCCCCACTACGCCATGCTGGTGGTATCCGCAGGCAGTGGATGCAACGACACCACCGAGGAGCACTTGGCCATTGTCCGAGCTCTAGACATGCCTTTTTTCATACTGGTCACCAAGACGGATATCACATCGCCGGATGCCACAGTGCAGGAGCTATGCAACCTGTTGACCACCATTGGCTGCCGAAAGGTTCCGTTTGTGGTGACCAACACAGATGAGGCCATCTCCGCCGGCTCGAACCAGGTCTCCGAAAACATTGTGCCCATATTTTGCGTCTCGAATGTCACCGGCACGGGCCTGAATCTAGTCACAAAGTTCTTGTATGTCCTATCGCCGGGCATCAGTAATGCCGAGAAGGATCGCCTTGAGCAGGAGTCCTGCGAGTTTCAGGTGGACGAGATTTTCCGAGTATCGGACGTTGGTCCCGTGGTTGGTGGCCTGCTAGTCCAGGGCGTACTCACCGAAAACATGCCAATGAAGATTGGCCCGCTGCCGAACGGAAGCTTCCATCCCGTGACCGTCAATACCATCCATCGCAACAAGGCACCCTGCCGTGTAGTTCGAGCTGGCCAGAGTGCCTCGCTTTCGTTCAGCTTGGACCAGGACCTGCCCACGCTGCGGAGTGGCATGGTGCTGCTTGGCGATACGGGAAACAGTCCGGATGAGCCCTGTGGCACTTATTTCTTTCAGGTAAGTTAAGGGTAAATTGGTATCAATAACATTTAAATGTAACTTTTTTGATTTCCAGGCTAAGGTATCGGTTCTATTCCACGCCACGGCCATCTACGTCGGCTTTCAGACCACTGTGCACATCGGAAGCATCCGCCAGACGGCCGTCATACGAGGCATCATGGGCGGTGAGCGGCTGGGAACCAATGATTGTGCTTCGGTGATGTTCGAATTCGTTGGCCATCCGGAGTACGTGCGTCCAGGGATGCGCATCCTGTTCCGGGAGGGAACCAGCAAGGGCATCGGCGTGGTCACCCAGGTGTTTCCCGTCAACAAGACCATCGTCACAAAGTAGAGCAGCCCCGGTAGCTACAGGACAGCTGGATAGTTCCAATGACATTATAATATATATCTCAAACACAGATGACATGTATATATATAGATATTCTTAATTAGCGGTTAAAGAGAGGCGTTAAATCCTAGGCAGATCTTCTGTACTCTTAGTTTCGGGTTCTGTGATTTTTCGTTTAAGCTCGGTAAAAACCCCCTTAATTACAATAATTTAATTAAAAAGTGACACCAAGATAATCGTTACTGTATATTTTCGATTTAATCCCCGTATTCTTCGTACTTGTTATTTATGAAACAAAACAAGAAAAATGAATTATAATGCAGTCTTGAATAAAATTATGGAGGAATAAGTGGAATCACATGGAACTGCATCTCGTTAATAGTGTGAAATGGAGATTTGTTATCACATTAAAGGTAAAGAACCGCTAAAATAACTTTAATTTATCCTTGGAAGGTTACAAGCTTGAAATTCGGTGCCATTGCAAGGTATAAATTTGTATATAGAGCTGGGACTATTATACCCCAAAGTCAGTAAAAAAGATAATCCAGATTTTTGCTCAACAATTAATTTATTCCCGTCTGCTGCTTGGTGATTCATCTTGACTACTTCTGGCATTGCTTGTTGCTGGTACATTGGCTGGTCCTTCAATCTCCTCCGCCTTGGCTGGCACTGTTGATGTAAACCGGAAGAGCACAGGTACTTCTCCGATCGACGAATTGCCATTGGCCTCTAACAGGCGAATCCATGAGAGCAGGGAGTCTTTCGTAGAGGTACCAGTGGCGCAGATGGCTAAAATGGTACCGTCGTCTTGCTGATGCACGGAACGCAGTTTCCCCAGCTGATTGTGCCGCCTTGGAGGAGCGCGCCCAAAGAACGGAACCTCAATGTTGGACACATCATCGTCGTCCAACTGCCGTTCATCCAATTGGGCCAGAAACTGGGTATCCGGATCGGCGCGCAGAGTGAAGTAGTTGATCCGGCGATTCCTCAACCATATGTGAAAGGGTCCCTCGATATACAGAGCCTTCTGGCGGGAGTGCTCTCGCAGCAGCTTCTCCTGCTCCGTGCTCATTCCGCTGACTATCCACGTGTCGTCGATGGCGTCCTTCAGGTCGCTCGTCTGAAACACGGTGACTTTCGACCGCAAGTCGACCGTGCACATACGCTCCACTGCCAGTTTAGCAATTTCCAGCGTATCGTCCGGCACTGGATCGGGAAGTGGCCATGGTGACAGGTTCTTGAACTTGGGCATCCAGTACATCATGCGCCAGTACTTGCGGAGAGGGTGTCCCTGTCTGCCGAACACGTTGAGAAGCATCGCCTCCATCTCGTAGTCCGGCATCACCCCGAAATCTTCCATTTGCTCCAGGAGATCAATGATGCACTGTTGTTGCTTGGGATAGTGCATGAACTCCGCTTGGAAGAGGTTGGTGGGTATGAACTTGCCCTTCGGCATCACGTTGATCAAGGCCTTGTAGACCTCCAGATCCCGCTCCACTCCGAAGTCTGCCATATTTTTCAGAGCCGCATAGATGAACTCCACATGGTTGCGACGGTGAACATCGCGCTCCTGAAAGATCTCCACCATGGTTAGGTAGGTGTCCTTCGTCCTATCCTGCGCTGCAGCGAAAGGATTCCTCACAGCCGGCAGGTTTTTGGCCGGTTTCTGTGCCCTCTGATTGGGATTTGCACTCGGATTCTGCTTTGGATTAGCCTCATCCGTCGAGTAGCTTCTATGGCGGGTGAGGGCGGCAACTGACTGGCATCCATGGCTGTGCAGCCTCAGCAAGCACTGCGCACGTCGCAGCATTTCTTATTAATAAAATTAAGTTTAAACTATTTGTAAATACTACGATTACAAAACATTGCACAAGTAGAAATTTGCGTTTTGCAACACTGCATGAAAACTCTCAGTGCTGACAACTGCGCTTGGCTATAGCTAGATTTTCGGAACTTATTTTATTTATTTATTTTTTATTTATTTATTTTATTTATTTCATTAAGACAAAAAAGGTTTCGTTATAAAAAACAAAAAAAAATTTAAATTCAAAACATTTTATAAACAAATAGGTTTTCCCCCAGATAAATAATTTTTTTCCACAAAAACAACTATTTTCTGACTGACTCACAAATCAGTGTAATATGGAAGTGAAAATAGTTGAATATCGACTGAATACTGATAAAAATCCACTGTGGATAGTTCCTATAAATTAAAGCTGTTCATAGAAAAATATAAAAGGTAACTTAAAAAAAAATATTAAAATTTGTTTTTGGCTTTTTCCTATAAGGTTAAAAATATCGGCTAAATATTCCGATTGAATAACAAATTTGAAAAGTTTGTTTTGTGGTAATGTTTAACATTTATTAGATATTTATACAGAACATTTAAATACCAAAGTATTATGTTTCACATTTTGTTCTACATTCACCGATCGTTCCTATGGCTAGTACAATATAAAGTCATTAATTTTTTTTAAATTAAAACCGAAATTGTAAAATAATCGAAAATAAAGTAGATGAAAATATGTTGATATAAGGAAGTTAGATTTTCTCCTTGTAGTCTGAATGACTAAATTAATGAAATTTTCGGCTATGTATCGCGTTAATTAGCCGATATTTTCAAATGACAACAGTTGTTCCCATACAAACGGCTGGAAATATCGGCTAACTATCGCTATACTTTGCGGAATTTTTCAGTCTTTTACTCATCAAGAAAATACCCCTAAAATATGATCACTTTCCCAATAAGGAAATATGAAGAAAACATAAGAAATAGCGGTATTCGAAATATAAAATATCACGATATGAATATTTATGTGTATTACAAAAATATCGATATGTTGATATTTTGATCGACTTTTCACATCCCTAGTATCCTTTGCTGCTTTTTTGTTGTTATTTCACCGTCTCTGCATTATCCTTATTCGCATAGTTTTTGATTGTTTTTCTTTGATTTGATTTTGTTAGTTCCAAGTACCCTGATTTGATTGCACCGCCGCGCACCCCCGGGAAAATGCGATTCAACAGGTGGAACTAAGCTGAGCCGAGAAAAAGCTGGCCAGTCAGCGCAGCAGGCAGTATCTATAACAAAAGCAAAACAATAGCAATTTTGGCACGGTCCCAAGGAGCGCCGCAAACCAGTTCAAGGTTATTGGAGGCAGCCATCCAGGAAAACCAAGGATGCACTGATGCAGCAACGGGAGCACAACGGGACAACGATGACAGGATAAGAGGGTTGGAATATTGTATTTAGCTGCGACATGTTGTGCTTTGACTCGGAGAAAATGAACTGGTACTACCACGTTCTGGCCAGACGGCCGTACCTGGTGGTCGTCTCCATAGCCGTCTACTGCGTCGCCTGCATCATAGTGGCCCTCATCCTAAACAAGCTGCCTGACTTCAGCGATCCCACCTTGGTAATTAGAACCGACATGTGTATTTTCATGCCCCCGTAATGTTAAAAACATATATTTCAGGGCTTCGAGACGCGCGGCACAAAGATAGGCAAACGCTTGACATCGTGGTACAACCTGCGACAGGAGACGGACCACCATGGAGCGCTCTTCTCAAATCCATCGGATCTGTGGGAGAAGCGTCGCGTGGAGCAGGGTCTCGGGGAGACCAGACAGCATCCGAATCACAAGCGGCACCGGAACAAGCAGAGAAACAGAGGCAAGAATAAGCGGCGCAAGGAGCAGAATCAGAGCAATCACGAGCATCACGACGTCGTGACCCAAAAGATGATGCAGTTCAAGAAGCGATTGAAGGCCACAAGTGCACCGGTCGCAGATCTGGATAAAGACACGTGGATGGGTGACAGCGGGGTATTCCGGGACTACGAGATTACTAACGATAGCGCCTCCTCCTCGTCTCTGGAGCCCACTCGACGTAGCGAGCCGATTGAGTATGGTCACAATACCACGTCGGTGGACGAAGAAGAGCATCGGGAGCGAGTGCAGACCAAGAAGAGTACGTGGCGGCTGCTTAAACAAGCTGCAACCTTGCCCACCGACAGTTGGGTAGATGCACACCGCCGCCAGCCCATTGAGGGCTTCTTCTGCGACTCATCGCCGCGCAAGGAGTACTCCCATTTCGTAGTCCATCGGATAGGGCCCAATGCCACCGATTCGCTGTTTGACTTGAACGGCCTGCTGGCCATGTGCCAGCTGCAAGACCAAATCACGGAGGTACCCAGCTATCGGGCCTTCTGCGAGCCGGAGCTGCCCACCACAGAGTGCTGCCGGCCCTGGTCATTGCCCAACTACGCCGCCATGCTGGCGAATAAGAGTTCCTGCTTCGACCTCACCGTCGAGGACGTTAGCTCGCTCCAGGCCCTGCTCACCGGATGCTATGAGTACTTCCATGATCTGAAAATGGACAACCATTGCAACGAGATCCCGCACTGTAGGGCACCCGAGGAGTGCAAGCGTGACAACATCGTGTTCAACGTGCTGAACTTTCTCACCGATTTTACGTTTATGAAAACCAATGTAAGTATTTAGCATGTTTATTTGCACTTTCTTAATTTTATACATGCAATATTTCAGGACTCCAACGTTTACCTGAAGTACGCCATGATATTTGTGCCGGTGGCGCAATCCAACCGCGTCCTGCCACTGTTCCACGAGTGGGAAGAGGTGTAAGTACCTCAGTTTCAGCCTAATACTTGCGAAATTGATAACGATCAATGGGTCCCGATGGCATTATCCCGTTCTTTGCCTTCAGCAGAGCCGGTGCGCAAATTTCGTCGAAATAAGTTGTCACGTTGTACTTGGTAAAGAGCTTGCGCATATTGGCGGAGAACCTGTCCAGCGTCATGTCCTTCAACGGAGCCTCCGGGTAACAGTGGCTCCTGAGAGGCTCAATATCCTGCAGGCGATTGTGGTAGCATCCATAGGTTGTAAGATAGTCGCCCTCAAATGCCTTTGCTCCCAAAACCGATCGTCTTTGACTCATTTTCGATATGTACGTATCTCGAGAGTAATCGTACATGTAGATGGACCTGCGCAAGTCCTTAAAGTAGTCCTCCAGTAGGCGGTAGTCAACGGGCGGACTGACGAAGAAGAGCTTGTAGAGATTCTCATTGCACCACTTGTTGCGTTTGACGAACTGGGCGTAGTCCTCGCGCCAGTCCATGGACTGAGGCCATGTCTTTGTTTTCTCCTCGTCGCCGCGCACCTTCAAATTGTTCGCAAAGTGGCCAGTTATTAGGGAGGGATCCATTTGAGTCTGCCTAGATGGGGGGTTATGAACAAAAGTGGCCGTATGGTCCACATAGTCCGCTCTCGAAGTACTAATGTAGTCTATCTTTGAAGGCAATAGGGAATCCATGTTAACCCCATCCATATTCCTCAAATGTTCTTCTCTGAGCTTCATGGCCCGAAGTTTGTCCATTTTTTTTAAATATTATTTATATTTATTAATTTTTTTTTTGTATTTATTATTTTTTGTAAAAGATTTCTAAGTGAGTTGAAATGTTTGACTGATTTCTCAGGACACTAAGCAACGAGCTAGTGGAAGTCATAGCCATGGATTTGGGCCTGGAGAACGAGCTGTTTAACGAGCTGCTGATGTCCGACGTCTGGCTCGTTTCCCTGGGTGGAGCCTTCGTTATGGCCAGCGTTTGGCTGTACACCGGATCGGCATTCATCACGTGCATGTCCTGCATTGCGATTTGCTTCTCGCTGGGATTGGCCTACTTTTTCTATGCGATTGTGTTTGAGTTCGGGTTCTTTCCGTACATGAACCTGCTGGCTGTGGTGGTGATAATAGGCATTGGCGCCGATGATGTCTTTTTGTTTTTGAAAATCTGGCAATGTGTACTCGCGGAGAGGTTCAGCAATCGATGCACCTTGTCTTCTCAAGCGCAGAGTGCTTTGCCCACGCCTCTAGAGCACAGTGATCACACGGAGTCGCTGGAGAATATTATGGCTCTTACAATGCGACATGCTGCTGCTTCTATGTTCGTGACTTCGCTGACCACCGCAGGCGCCTTTTACGCCTCCTATAGCAGCTCCATAACGGCCATCAAATGCTTTGGGTGAGTCCTTACGACATGAAAGTCTGTTCAGAAACTGAAATATTGTGCACTCTTTCAGAATTTTTGCAGGAACGGTTGTGGTGACGAACTACGTGCTTATGATCACTTGGCTGCCGGCCTCGGTTTCCATCATGGAACGACTCTTTGCCAGCAGAATGTCGTGCCGCCGTCCAATCGCCCAGAAACTGATCCATGCCAGCAAGAAGTCAATTAACCGATTTTGTCAATTGTTCGAGGAGTGCATAACGCACAGTATCTTGAACTATGCCTATCTGTGGTTACTTGTCTTCGGCGCTCTGGGCGCGTCTAGCGCCGTCATTGTGTTCTGGTATCCAGGACTGCAGTTGCCGGAGAAGTCGCACTTCCAGCTATTCGTTGCCCGGCATCCATTCGAGATGTATTCAAGTCTCAAGCAACAGTTTTGGTTTGAAAAGGCATTGCAGGCGTACGAGAACTTCAAGATGCCAATGCACTTCGTTTGGGGCATCCAGGCGGCGGACGATGGCGACTACACGAATCCCAACTCCTACGGCAGCTTACACTACGACAATAATTTTAATATATCCAGCAAGACGGCGCAGCTCTGGATGCTCGACTTTTGCCAGAGTGTGCGGCAGCAGCCATTTTACAAAGAGACCTTGGGTTTGTTGCTTCCCAATTGTTTCATTGAGAATCTAATCGATTTCATGAAGCGCAGGTAAATATATTATTTATAGATAACTGCTTAGTTAAATAGATTTTTATCCTTAATTTGAATATTACATAAAACAACACGTTTTGTATTTAAGATGCATTGACGACATGGATATAACTCGCAAAGATCGCTCGCCCTGCTGCGATGCCCAGTTCCCATTCGATCCGCACATCTTCGAGTATTGCCTGCCGCAGAGCGTCGCCAATATGTATGACACCACATTTTTCCGACCCGGAGTGGCTGGACCCAAGTTTGCAGATTTTTCTTCACGAACGCATTCTGAAGATTACTCGGGAATGATCGGTGGAAACGAAAGTGCAGAGTACACCAACTACTCAACGTCGACAACACCGCTGTTGGTAAAAGCTTTGGTCATCGAGTTCGAGTCGAATGTGGCCTACAGCACCATCTATATCAATGTTAAGGACTTTTACGAGTCGGTTGAGACCTGGTTTCAGGAGCAGTTGGCCACGGCGCCTACGGAACTCCGGGGCGGTTGGTTTACCAGCGACCTCAAGTTCTACAATGTGCAGGACACACTGTCACACGACACCCTGATTGCCATTTGTTTGGCCATGGCTGCATCGCTCATCGTTTTGTTATGCTTCACGGTCAATATCCTAATCTCCATATATGCCGTTCTAACCGTGTCCTTGAGTATCTTCAATACCGTTGCTGTGCTCATTCTGCTGGGCTGGCAGCTCAACATCCTCGAGAGTATTGCGGTGAGCACGGCCATTGGACTGGCGGTGGACTTTAGCCTGCACTATGGCATTCATTACCGGATGTCTCCGGTGAAGGAGCGTTTAGCAGCCACCCAGTTCGTACTGTCTCGGATCATAGGACCCACGGTGATGGCGGCTACCACTACGGGACTGGCTGGCGGCATCATGATGGCCTCCAATATCCTGCCTTACATACAGATAGGAGTCTTCCTGGTGGTGGTCATGATCGTTAGTTGGTTTTACGCCACCTTCTTCCTGATGAGCCTGCTGAGGGTGGCCGGGCCGCAGCACGGCTTCCTGGAGCTCAAGTGGCCCTTGATAAGCAGCCACCGCAACAGTGCCGGCAGCAAGTTCTACGAGCGGTAATATTTATAAATAACTCCTTTATGATCTCTAAATTAATTATTCATTTCAATATGCAGCAAACCTAGCCAGGTGATCGCCAGCGAGCAGCTGCTGACCCCCACCAGCTCGGCTATTGTGGAACTGGCTAACTCGGAGACACACGAGCTGGAATCCCTGAATTCGAATAGTTTGATCAAAACTATTTCGGGCACCGAAGGCGCCCATGCCCTCTCCTCGCTGCCAAGGGACTACGAGCACTCGTTCCAGAATCTGGGAGGCAGCGGCGGGTGCAAATATCAAACGTATCCGTCTACATCAAAGTGAGTTAGTTACTATTGCCGGCCACCGAACGATGCCAGTTGTGTTGCCAGTGCATTTTTATATACAGGGTATGGAGGCTTCCCTGAAGCCTGCCCTCCCCCAAGATATATATTTATATATATATATACTTATATACAAGTGACACCTGTGTCCGCATATTTATAGTTTTAAGGATATTGTGTGGACTCTACATGGATATACTCTAGAGCTATTGTATGTACTTGTTAGACCTAAGCAAAAAGCGAAAACTTAACGTGTAAACTTCTCCTTAGTGTGCTATTTTCAAAAGACTTCAGACGGCTGCGCAATATGCTTTTAGTATTTGGTTATTGCCCGCTCGATGCTCGCTCCGGCAAAGTGAATACAATTTGTAAACTGAAGCAATTAGCGGAGGTACTACTGGCTGTACAGACTGTACGATGACGGTATTATTAGTTTTTAACCAAAAGAAAACGTTTCAACGCTGGTTACGTACTCAAAACTGTAATCAAAACTATATTTATACTCTGGTTTTTATTAGATGTTAAGTTGGGCCACATTCTTGGCGCCAGCAACAGATGTAGTTACTTTATATGCTAGTTCCATATGCTCAGAGTTATATATGCATACGTATGTTGTGTTTACTGATGCAAATGCATGTGTTGTCTATCCTAGTTGTATGCGTTTAAAACACACAAAAAACCAACAAACATACACGCACTCACGTTTGTAATAACCATGTAACTGTGATACAGAAGGTGAGAAACTTAAGAAATCGGTATTTATACAGACAAACTGTTATATACCCCGTAAAATCATGACGTATTGTAATTAACTACAACTAAAAGGCCCTGTACTTCCTATATTAAAGATATGTATGTGTTTAAGTGATTTAATAAATGTTACTTGTAAAGCCACTACTCGT
>JAEIIL010011702.1:0-35365 GCA_018905715.1 Drosophila lini | reverse complement strand
CAAAATATATCTCTTTATAAAAGAATACTTCATGAACAGATAACCATACCTTTAAAGAAAATATATAATATCATTAGTATTTATCTGGCACGTTCTCAGTTTGATCAATTGAACATATTGCACGAGCTTCTTAAAACCATTTCCAAATATAATGCAGCACTTCACTGGGAGAAAAATTACTATAATATAAAAGTAGAACATAAAATGGGGGAAAACACTGGCAGTCAGCAGGGCCATTAACAAGTTTGCTTTGGCTCAAGGTTAACAACGCGCAGCACTGAGGAGACAACGTGCAGCGCACAACAGTGCGTATACGCAACACTGGGCAATGCTCCAATTTCAATTTACTGCGAAACTGAAACTGAAATGAACCTCAAAGGGGAGAAAGAGTGCCGCTTCCTTTGCCGCTTTACTTTTGCCTGTTTGTTGGGAACACGTAGACCGAGGAACACGATGCCATAAAAATAAATTGAGGCAGCCCGGCGCACAGTTACCGCCGAAAGTGGGTGTGCCGACAAAGAGCCAAGTGGGCATGAAGGGGACCCCGGGCCCGGACTTGGGCATATTGAACATCCTGGATGGTGGTGCCGGTATCCCCCGCTTCGAGCCACATGGCATGTATAATTTTCACAGTGACACCCAACATATGTTTCAGTTTTGAATGAATCCTCGGATAATGGCGCTGAGAGCAATTTCACACTAAACACAAACATCAGCGGCAGCCACTCGAATAACAGAACACAACAGAAGGGGACAGACTGACGCCCACTCATGCAAATGTATCCTTAATGCTGTTTGCCGACACACACACACACACACTCGTAGATATAGGGATACATTTCTATAAGATTTCGTGGCGGCGTGTGCGAGAGTTATTCATTTATTTATTTATTTATTTGCTCTGTGAGCATTCGCTTTCGGTAATTGTTTATTGATCGATTTGATAAATGCCACTTTAAATACAATTTTCCCTCCCTTGGCTGATTTTTTACTCAAATATTTATGGGAATGCCAGGCACTTGTGATCAAATGTCATCGAATTGTGCATAAACATTAATAATTTATGGTACAAAGGTTCATGTTGATGAAGACGAATCAGTCTGTGGGGAAGGGATGATAAGTGAGCTGTGGTCGGTGGAAACTCTTGAGGGAAATTAAATGCAAAAAATTATAAAGTCAAAGTATAAATGGGTTTTCAATGGTCTAAGCTCTGCCTTCGGATTCTGAAAGAAAAGTTATTTTTAAACAGAAGCTGTTGCATAAAAAGGGAAATGGGAGTAAGATTTAACCTTAGGGCTGAATAGCATTTGGAAGAACATTTGAAATTCTAAATTTATTTGTTATTATTACAATATAATTTAATATAGGGAATATATAATGCACTCTTTTTCATTTATAAATTTTATTTTAATTTTTACATTTTAAGGCACAGTTAAAGGCAATTCTCTTAAATGCAAATAAACCGCTATCCCATTTTTTATTTATATTGTCTTCATTAGAGAGCTGGCTTCTAGCTGCTCTTTTCCCCTATAAATCAGCAAAATAATTATGCGAAATCTCAACGCTAGGCGAATAACTCTCACGACTCGTCCCTTATCTAGTTGATTTTTATGGCTTCCAGGGAAAATATTTAGCCAGAGCGACTTGTCCCGCAAGTGAATGCGAGATTGTGGGAACAGAATGTGGTCACGGCTGGGAGTTGGCCAAGGAAGAGGACAGCCTGCGGGACAGCCATAAATAAGTAGGCAAACGTTGACCAGAAATAAAACAATTTTTCATCGGGCCTCCTGCGTGGACAATTCTGCCTCTACCGGCCTGCCCCCGCTGCGATTCATAAATTTCCGCATTTCAGCCCATGGGCTATTTTGCTTTGAATTTTTCTGCTCTATGTTGTTTTATGTTTCCTTTTTATTCGGTGGTTTGTCTTGTTCTTTTCACACTTCGGCAAAGAATGAAGACAAGGCTCGTTGACTGTCGCTGCACTTTGTCATTTGTGGGTCATTTCTCGCCATGTCTTTGTTTCTTGCCCAAACCTGGCCTCTGGCCTCTGGCCTCACTCCCCCTTTGTCCCACTGCTCACTCTCTGCAATTCTCAGAGCAATTAAATGCCCCACACACACACACGCCCACACACTTGTTGTTGTCTTTGATTGCCCAAAGCGTCGACGCAGCTGCAGCTGTCCCCCGACCCCTGACAGCCTGAATAATTTAAGCCCACATTTTGCGAGCCAAAAGCGCATCAAGGCCATTCAGCTTACATTGTGAGCGTGATTGTGTGTATGCGAACAGGAAATTGTTAGTTGCATGGCGAATGAGCCACAGTGGGCGAAATTGTGCACCGAAAATCACTCATCCGCCACGTTGACCATTTTGCAAGGGATGACTCATCCGCCCTGTGAACCGCCTGAAAAGTTAATAGTACAGCATCTTAAAGCTTCCTTGTTTGAAAAGCATCCGCCTAAAGCATCCGCGAAGTTGCCCATCCGTCCCACCGTGAGACACTTTGTTGACCTGTGGCACTGTCATGTGTTGCTGGCCGCCCCCAAACTTTGCTTGTGTTACAATATTTTCCGTCATCACAGGACCTGCTGAGGCTGAGGTCAACTGACAATGTATGCTGGGGTGTGTGTGTGTGTGTCACACACTCATCTGGCTCTGCCGGAGGACCCGCCAGTGTCACGGCACTCATGTTGTTGTTGTTTTGGTCTCTCCGCAAAACCCATTTATAATTTATGAAGGTAAGCAAACACTTTGGCCCTTACAGACACAACCACACACACGACACGACTCGACACGACACGACAGGACACGGCATTACGACCCCCGAGCAGCCTTAAAGGATTTCGGTCATCTCGGCCATCTCGCCAGGTGTAATAAGACGGGGTTACGGGGTCGAGGGTCGGCGTGCCAAGTCAACCTGTAGGCAGGCAGCTTTGATTCGATGCCGGCCCGGCACACTCTGGAAATTAGCAGGAATCCGGCACGATGCAAGCAAACAAAAAACTCTCATCCCGAGATTCCACAGAAATTTCCGAAAAATCAGAATGAGGTTTTTGACCGGACGGAACAAAAGCAGAGGCAGCTGCAAGACAAACTTTAGGCGTATTATATTTTTGACTGCTTTCGGACGGGGAAGGGGGCCTAGAGTTGGCTCTGGCTTGCATCTGCTTTGTTGGCCCATTCTGCATTTTGGCATAACGAGTTGCACTCAAAACTTTCTGAAAGCGCATTTTGTTGAGAGTTGGAATGAAAGGATCAGGGGAGCGGGGGAAATGGGCGGAACGTGCCAGGGATTTGGCAGGACTTGGGGCCACCTCTCCCTATCGCCGACATGCGACTGAAAATGTGTTTATTAAACATTTTTTGGCAAGTTTTCAATTTCGTTAATGTTTTTACCCCTCGGTAATTGTTGAGCAGGAAGAGGAGGAGCAGGAGCTGGAGTAGGAGCCGGGTGAGAAAGAAAGTTGGGGCTGTGGGGTCGCAAAGAAAGGGAAATTTATTGTTTTATTCCTGCCTTGATTATGGCCGTTGAGCAGCTGCTCCTGCAACAAGGAGCAATGGGGTTAAGGACCTGCCGCAAACTATTTTTCATTCTCAAAATTTGCGGAAGCGGCCGAGAATCAAACTAAAACTTTTCAGCTTAAGAGGTGCGCATAATTGTTCATAAATTTCCACAGTGGCTTCCATTTATTGTATGTGCATGCATAAAATTCAAATATTATTCTTTTCAAAGGCATATGTAATTCAGAAACTTTAAAAAGTGCTGAATCTCAAATTAAAAATTCACATTATGCTTTTAGTTTGGTTTTGGTAGTCAGAAAAATTAATTAATCTAACGCTGTTCCCAAGACATAAATGGTTTTCTATGCTTTTCTTTCTTAACTTTAATACCTAATTTTAAATATAGAAATATTATGTAACAAAAGTAGTCTGAGATATAAATTAAATTAACTTTAACTCCTTCTTGAACTGGCAACCTCTGTAAGTTAATTACTGTCTAACCTCCTAAGCGTTTCTAGTGGTTGAATTCTAAATGTCTCAATTAATTTGTCGCCAAATTAAATTCAGTCTGACTTGTCAATCAACAAATTCAATTCAATTTGAAAAAAACTTTTTCCCATTGAAAGCAATGCCAAGCCTTTAAACATATAAGAATGCTTTATACTGATGAGGGTATTAACTTCTCTTTGGGTAATTGTTAACTTAATTAAGCTACGAAATTAAATTAAATTTCTGGACAAAATGTATTTGGAATGAAAAGGTAGAATCCGCAATAAACCCGAAAAATTGTTTCACTGCGAACTTGGTGAATTGCGTCACATTTTGTCAAGTTTTATGGGCTATTGTTTTCCTCTTTTGCTGACCCCGAAGCTTGTCCTAATCTAATTTCGGCAAATCAAATGAAACAATAGGGAAACTCAAGCCCTAACTCATCCCCTGCGATTGCCAAGGACAACTTTTTCACAAGACAATTGCCTGAGTTCCGCTCCCCCGTCGATTCAGAACTACTAAAATAATTTGCCAGCAGCCTTGTCGCTTCCTGGGGCCCGCTTACGAGTGCCATTATCCATGTGTGTGTTGCCAAGTGTTTATGCGTGGCTGTTTATACCCTGTGTTAGGGTACATTGCTTTTTAATTGCGGCAGAGCTTTCAATAGGTTATCTGACGATGTAAATATCATGAAAATGGTTGGGAGTAATTTTTAAAATTTACTTCTAAGGAATTTGCCATAAAGAATAAAATGTAATTGTATTTCGAAATCATATTAAAAGATTTAGTGAACCGATTCATACGAATTTTATTTGTAAATTATAAGGAAAGGGTATCTCATAGTCGAAGCTAACGTTTAGGGCCTTTCCTTGGTTTTTTTTGAGTGTGTGCATGTGCCGGAGTGGGCGACATGAATGCGTTAAATTAAATCAAAAATGTATGAAAGTCACACACTCGCACACAGGCAAGGATGGGAGCCTAACCTCCGAGCTGTACTTACGCATCCCAAAGCCAAGGACCATGAGCAGGACCAGGATCGAAGGGACGGAGCTAAGACGCCGCCAAGATGCTGGTGGGTAGCTGAGGAAAGAATGGCGACACCGCCTTGCGTCTCCGTCGGCCGCTGTCATCTCAGTTGTCAACGTCGCTATCCGGGTCCTGACTCTGGCTCCGCTGCTGGTGACTGTGCTCTTCTGGCTCTAGTCGTCCTGCGTGGCAGTCCCAGTGGCCCAGTTCCTGGCTGCAATGACACTTACAGCGCCTTTTGTGAGCTCATTGTCCGCCTGCCTCCAATTGGGACTCGTTTGCGGCATCGAATCTGGCTCCTCTGGCACCACTGGCTCCTTTGGATTCTAGGACTCGGTTCCAGGACCTGCTGATTGCACTGCGCCGTCTTGGCTGGCAAACTTTGTCGCATTCTCCGCTCCTCCGGCCAAATCCCAGTCGAAGTCCCAAATAAATAGGTTTATTGAATTAATGCGCTCGGGGAAGGGGCTTAGACGGCTCTAGCCTGCATTTGGGGCTTCTCCGACCTATTTTTTATTTCACTTTTTTTCATTCGATTTTATATCCATTTTCCGAACAAAAAAACCCGAAATTGCAACTCTTCTTTATGCGTCTGCCACAAGTTTTACGTTGCGTTTTCTCAAGCGATTTTCTTGCAGTTTCATTGTTTAGTTTCTGGGCTCTCTGTCCTCGTTTTGCACTATTTTCGTTTTGGTTGATTTATATATTTATTTAAGTGTTTTCGGCTTTGTTGAGTGGTAAAGTTTTATTGGCGCTGCAGTGGCATCAAAATAAACAAATAAACTGACATTAGAACTAGACTTAATGTTGAATGAAAATCCAATTTATTTATTTGGTTTTTAGTTGTTATTTAAAACTTATTTGAAAGCAACAACGCAAATCCCTCTAAGCCCTGGCATTTACATGTACAAAACAAAGAGGCTGTATCAGCATCTTAAGTTGTTTTTTGAAGAAGTTAAAAAACAAACTGCCCTAAACACAAAACATACTTTAAAGACTCTAAACACTTTAATTTATATTTATTAAATGTAATTAAAATTAAAAATTTATTTCAATGGCAACAGCAATTTTAATTTAAACTTTTTAAACTGCTTCATTTCACATTCTTTCGAGAAACTTATATTTTAACATCTCAATCGGAAAAATAACAAAGTGGCTGAACTTTACAAGAAATATAAATCAAGAAGGGCCAACTTCTTTCCACTTACACTTTCATAATCGTTTTTCAATTAATATCATAAAATTTCCTCGTATTCCTTCTCGGTTCACTTTCTCTGGCCGCCGCATAAAAGTTAATAAATTGCACGTTCGCCATGCAAAACTATCACACAGTGTTCTCAATGACTAATGGGCGAAACTTTTGGCACAAAAAACTTGAAGAACTCGCACCATTTATAGTGTTTAACAAGTTTCCCGATGGCTTTTCTTAGGCGTCGCGTTGGAGTCACAGCTTAAAGTTTTTGGCTACAAGTTTCAATGACCATATGGCCGAGTTATAGAACAATTGCGGCTTATATATACGTAGTATGTATGTCTAGCTGCGAGGGCTTATATTTAACGATTTAACACGTGAGAAAACATTTACACTTCAGTAACAATTTATCGCCTAATCCGACTTGAGGATATTTTTTTCTTCACCGCCTCGCCACGCTTTTTATTCTCTTTATTCGGTTATGGGCCGAAATGATGCACAATAATCCCTTTTTACGTTACGGCAGACGCTCACGCATCCTTGGAGAAATCCTCGGCTTCTGTTTGTCCTGTTTTCGCTCCTGCGTTTTTATTTCAGCGCGGCATTCTAATATCCATTCGAATGCGGCGAAAGCAAACAAATTCTAAAGGTGATTTCGGCAAAAGACACTCGACAGGCGGCACTCCAGGACACAGACACAAGACACCCAAGGGGACATCAAGTGGTTTAACTTTGTCTTAATTTTTCCTCTCTTTGTTTTCCCACTTTTGCATATTTTCCACGCTTTTTTCGTTTACTCCGGCTATCGTCGTCTCGAGCAAACTTCTTTGTCAGACATCGCGGAAAATTAGCTTCTGGCAGCGGTTTCCCTTTCCCATCCGAGTCACGTCCGCGCGCCCAGGATGCAAATTACCGACTGAGCCGCGTGCCGCCAACATGAGTGACCCCCATTCCCAGCGGACTGTGTTCCTTCGAACGTTCCTCGCCGAAGTCTTCTCCTGCGTTCCGTTCCGTTGCGGCGGGGCGAGCCCTTGCTCGGGTCTCGGTTCGATTCGCACTTCCCCAGGTCTGTGCCGTTTCCAGCGTGTCCTTTAGCTGTCTTCGGGGCTTGGCATCGAACTCGGACTGGCTGTTTGTTTGTCTGCGCTTGCGCTCCGCAGGACTCTGGCTCGTGCGACCACGGGAAGATTTGAAATTTATTTGTTTACGGCTCGGACGCTATTTGTAGATGACCAAAAATACATGTGTTTCCGGCGGACAGTTTCCGGCTTTGTCACCTATGAATATCGAAATTTGTTGGCTAAAAGGAGATCAACAGAAAGGTTTCATTTTGGTCTCATTTAGGCACACATTTGGCGAATTTTGCATCGGTATTAACCAAATATGATCTGTTTGAGCCCATATATGAATTACAGCATTAATAAGTAGACTTTTATAAGTAACCTGAAAGAAATTAATAACCTTTTAGTACCGTTCAATAAACTGTTAAGAGAAACTAACATTATTAGCTTTTTAACTTATAATAACAAGACTTAATCTACCTCCCCTGATTTTAAAATTATGTCTCAACTTCTTAATTCCTAGAAAACCATATCTTTGAAACTTTAATTTGTGATAGCTTTTCCACGAATGAAAAGAAAAGTCTATTTAATATGACGAACAAATAAATCTACTAAGTTACACAAGTAACTTTCCTTTATACGAACACGTAAATGTATTATTTAAGAGTGAATAATCTCTAGCATTTTTCTTCTGAAATACATTTATGCTTATAAAAGAGTATTTCACCCCAACTAGACACTGTTCAAGGTGTGACTTAACTAAATAAAAGCACACTTTAAAAGATGGTCAAGTGCCACATACTATATTCCTAAGGTTAAAGGCACAAGCCCACCAATAGATAATTGGAATCGTGCAAATGGTGACCCCGTAAATCACAGTGGTGACCGAGCTGGCATTCGGTCACTAAATTAGCTTGGTGTCTTTTCAAAAATCATCGCCTTTAGTGGCTGAAATTTACTGCGGTCTCGGCTATTGTGTGGCAATATGCCATTACGTAAGGGGGTCCTGGGTCCCTTGTCCTGAGTCCCAAGTCCTGCGAGCGTGCGAGGCGGGCCAATATGCGTGGCTTGATAAACGGGGCCTAGGCTAAGTATAATCTTGTGTGCTTTGTTGTCGGAGAGCAGCCAGCAACAAATAAATATTATTGAACTTTTAAGTCCCCAGGGGGTGGCCAACATGCAATTGACGCCCCCGGCGCGGTAGGGCAGATAAGGGGACGAGGTTCCTCGCAAAGTGGCAACATAAATTCTGGCACAGTTCAATTTATTGTGTATTGACACAGCTTACGGAGAAACAAATAAAAATGTTTACGAAAGTGCGGGTGCCAGAGAGTTCTGCCCGCCGCTATATATGGCACTCTCCTCTCAAAGGCTCCAGGAATGCGGACGAGTTCCTCATCCTCAACCTCGTCCCCACTCCCTCACCACCTACCCGCGAAGTCAGGGACCTCGTTGGCATCCAGGCAGCCATTGTTATTACCTCTTTGTTGTGTTTACACGCCATTTGTGGTATTTCGCCCACCTCCGTGCGGCGTAAGATCCTGCGGGAAGGTGTCGGGCGGTATGCGGGTGCAGAGGTTTTTGGGGGGTCCTCGTAAAAGTATATTTGAAATGCAAATGCTGGTGGGCCTTAAAATGCTCAACTTCTGGCTCACGAAATAATCAAAATATACTTTATGTCGCCTTTGAGCCAGTGAAAACAGTTTGTCGAGTTAACGCAGCCGAAAGCCAGACAGCAAAAACAGGCCAACCAAAAGCTGCCGAAAGCCCATGAATCGAGATGGGAAATAAAACAAAAGATCAACTTGTTAAAATGAAGTAAACCGAATGGAATATGCCCTTATAAAAAAGAGGTCAAGAAAATGAGAGTGTAAATATTTAAGACAATTTTATTAATTTGATTGTAATTACTTTTATTTTTTATACAAATATTATATAACTCATATTCAACATTTTATACATTTTCAAATGGACTTCATTGCAAATAGATAATGTAAGTTCTGTTTCAAGGCCAGCTTTTTCCTTTGCACTTCCCAGCTGTTAATTTTAGTGTTTTTACCAGTGTCATAAATAAATATAAAGGTTTTATTTTAGCTTCTTTTTTAGGGACCTGCACCTGTGCACAAACACAAAATTGAAACAAACACCAGTGCGCCACCATAAGGAAACTTGGAATGGAGGATTGGCCTGCTCATTTCAAGGAGCCACGCTTGTCAATATCTCAATATTTACTTCATGATTGCTTTTCGCAATTTCTCCAGATTTTTCCCAGACTTCAAGTTTCCATGTGTATGTATGCGTATAGAAATATTTTTCCCGTTGTCCAATCCCCTTTCTCGTTTTTGGCAGAGTGCCCGGCTCTAGTCTCCGCATATGCGAATTTTGCGTCGACAAGATAGACAAATTTCTGATAGATATACACGCGTACATGTATGCGAATATTTGGTTTGATTTTATCCTGCATCGGGGACAACAGGGGGAAAAAAATATAGAAATGCATCTGCGATATTAAATATTTGTCAAGAATTTTTGATGGAAGGGGAGCTATGGGGTGGCGAGGGAATGGACTGGAAAATACCAATATTCATAATGTTCGAGACAATTTATTGTTAATTTAAGTGCTTGGGTGAAGCACAAAATGGTATTTGCATGTTGATCTTATATTAACAGAGATTATTATAATGGCATTGCATATTTTAAGTTCGTTTTTCCAACAACCTGTGGGAGAAAAATTATGATTACTTTGAGTGTGAGGTAGTCAAGCTCGAGGTAATGTGTTTTTGCAGGCATTAACTTATATTGGAGACATTTGTTACTATTTGCCGTCGCTTTAGATATTCAAAGTTGTTTAAATAAAGAATTTAAAACGAGTTTATAACGAACTTTCCTTATTAAACTCAACCTCTTCTACTGAGCTACCCTTTCCCTCATTTAACTCAGTCTCTTCTACTGAGCTACTCTGCTGTTTCACTCTATGCATCTCCTCCCTCTTGGGGCGACGGAAGAAGCCGAACTGCAAAATAAATAAATAAATTGAGTATATTTAGTAATATTTAAGGCTTTAATAACTCTAACTCACCTTGTACATCGCATAGTTAATCACTAAGAAAATAATCAAACCCACGGCGGCGGACGGTAGTAAAGCCGCAATGGAAATATTTGCCTTTAAGGGCTTGGATATAACATTCGGCTCTATTCTTTTCTTAATTGCCAAAGAATTGGAAGAGGGATCGTCCTTTTTCGCCAGCTCCACATCGGTAAGGATGACTAAGTACTGCCAGGGATTCAGCAAAATGGCATTCACTTCGCCCAGATTTACGTGGAAGCTCACGTTCAGGTTAACAGAGTTTCCTGGTCTCAGACGCACGCCATGCACAGATGCCCGGATGCACAAGGTGTTTTCAGAGTCCTGGCAGGTGACGACAATGGTCCGATTCAGAGGCAGTTGACCCCTTAGGTTCCCACTTATCAGATCATAAGAGATGTTGGCCGGAATTTCAAAATCACGACGACCTTGAATCCGTTTGATTTCTGAATTCCTGTCCTCAATTGAAGCCTCTTTAGTCTTATTGCTTAACAGGCTGTTTTTTTGTTCTAAAAGTTTGATAACCAACGGCTGGGAATCGTAGGTGCCCAGCACCTTAACGCTGGTTTGGTTGATTATGGGTATCGTGGCCGTAGATCCATTAACCCTATAGGCAATGGGAATCTGCAAGGTTACCGTCAACTCCTTGACAGCACTGGGACCGTGGCTCTTGATCTCGAAATGATTTGTGACTTCCGAAGATTCTCCATGGTTTCCCAGATTGATTTGGGAACTTGTTTGCTCGCTTAAAAAGAAACTTACTTAAGTGGTTTTCAAATAGTTTAATAAGTTGTCTTACCCCATGATCTCAATTTCGGTGAACTCCCTCAGACTGATCTTGTTGACGTGCTTGTTATCCGTGATGTTTTTCTCATCTCCCGTGCTAAATACTTCGGCAGTGACCAGCAGCGATTCACCACTAAGCTGGCTAACATCGAAGCTGACGATTACGGAATCGGTCTCACCTTTGCCCAGGGCCTGTCCTCCGTTAAGCTTGCACATCATGACGGCTTCACTGACTTGGCAGTCGCCCGGAACTTGGGCAAAAGTCAGGCGGGAGCCGCTGGTCACATTGAATTGGGGCAGGTAGGCGGTCTCTCCGGCGTTGGTGATTTCGTATTTCAGTAGAAGAATGTCATTACTGCCCAAAGTGAAGGTAGAGCTGGAAAAGGATAAATTGTGAGAGTCGAATAACAAGAACATCCCTCAGCTTACCCCACATCCGAGCTGTTCAGCTGCAGATCAGCGATACAAACAGCAGAGAGGCATCCTGTATTGAACACGATCCTCTCAGTGAAAGTGTTCGGGTCCGTTGGATCAACAGCAACGCAGGTCTCACAGAACGTACTTGTCTCATCGACATCCTTATCTTGCACAACCTCATAGTGCATCTGCACATCGATGGGCTTGTATACGTCCTTCTCTTCAAAGGACACCTGCAGCGCTATGTCGCGACACTGCATTGTCTGCCCCACCTTCACTATATAGCCTATTTCATGTGTTTGCGTGTGGACGAAGGTAGTTCTTTTTAGGTGGGGATCTGCGACAATCCGAATGGCCAGGTCCTGCTCCTGTGCCTCCTTTTTCGTGGCTGTAGTAGTTAGTTGGTAGCAAGCCGTGATATTTAGTGTTTTCTGTTGCGGCCTGATCTGACGCTCCTGCGATCTTACGGTGCCATATATTTTGACCACCGGATATGCTCGGTAAAGGAACACAGCCTCGGCGTTAGGCGCTCCGACGGCCAAGTCACTGAATCCGTTACCATCAATGTCGGATCCCCGGGATAGACCGTGTCCAAACATGTGCGCTCCGTATTCGGACGGGTGCTGAGCAGGAGAGTCAAGTTGCTGGCTCGGCAAATCCTGCAATCCGTGCTCGCTGCCTAGGTAAATGAACACCGAACCGTTTCCGCCAAATGGAGCTCCTACTGCGACATCTGCAAACCCAGCAACACTTATTAGTTTTCTTAGTGGGAAGAAACTTATAGGTAAAGTGCTAAATCCCCAACTAAACTAACCGTTGAATCCATCATGATTGATGTCTCCGAGGCGAGTAAGAGTTGTGCCAAACCGTGCGCTGGTGGCCAATGGCGATCTCACAATTTTCTTCTCAAAGTCGAACTGCAATTAATTAGGTTTGCTTGGATCTGCGTTGTACATTATTAAGGTTCTACTTACAAATCCCTTGTTGATGAACACGTAAATGGCGCCATTGTCGGCGTAATCCTTGGTGCCGTGCATGGGTGCCGAGATGATCAAGTCCGTTAGCTTGTCCCCATTGAGATCCTCTGCCAACACTGAATAGCCAAAGTACTCCCCGATCTGTTCTCCTTGGAATATCTGTAATATTTGCAATTCTGGGCTAATGATATAGGCCTCGCCGGATGCCTCGTTCGCTCGAGGGGCAGTGGTCACATAGAGCAGGCGTAGCATGTCAGAGCTGTCAAAGTGGCCGGAGCTCACTGCATAGCCAAAGTAAGAGTCATTGCGCTGTGTAGTTTGTCCTACTTCCTCTACGTTGTTTTTTGTGCCTGATTGGTAAACAAAGATAACTCCTTTGCCGTTTTTCTGGATAGGTGCTCCAATAAGAAAATTTGTGTTATCATCCAGCACATGGGCACTTATTCCCATTTCTCCCGTGGCTTCATACGTTCCCGGTTTACCGCGGTCTCCAAAGATGTGTGCAACAGGTCTTGGATATTTATTAATCGTGTCCTTCAATGGATAGCAGGCTCCAGTCATATAGTGTTCATCACTGATTTCACGGTAGAAACGGGGAGCGCATGCTATCAGCATATCCGTGTCCAGGGTGCCGCCATCCATTGATCCGCCCAGCCACTGGAAATCTTTGTGGCCTTGTGAATTATAAGTTCTCGGCGAGGATCGCACAGGACGATTTACCGTATACGGACTACATTCATCCTTTTTTAAAGAGCACCTATAGATCGCTCCCGGTTCTTTGATACCTCTTAGTGAACCTATGGTGGAATTGGAACGGGGAGCCCCTACTATGATGCTTAAATGGAAAAAGAACATATTCATCAAAATAATAAGTAATACATTTTCGTTATCGGTATGGTTGTATTAGTAGGACTGTGTAAAAATATAATAAGTATTCCGTGCTATACAGTTTTATTTAGTTTTTTTCTATACAAAATATTTTTAATTTGTACACTAATTGTCTAACAACGCATTGTATTTTATTTTCCTTTTTTCCGTTGCTCTTATCTTTTATACGTCATTATTAGCAGTGGATGAAACTCATGTTTGTTTAAATAATAAATTTGATAAAATCGAACATGTATGGATAAAAATAGCACACTTTCAATTCATCATATCACATATTGGAATTAGAGGATTCCGCTGCACTGGCTTTTTTGACATTTTAACTTTGTTTAAATTTTGATAAAATATTAAAGTTTATTAATATAATGATGTTATTCATAAAACTTTCCCTTTATTCTACGAAAATTTTAATACAGCAAGAATAAATTAAAACGATTATTATAACTAAGTTAAATTAGAATTCATTGCACAAAATATGAAGAAAACATAGGAAAGGCAAACTGTTTTCGAACCGAAAACGAGTCGACATACCTGGAGGAACGGATGACTAGAGTGTATCCGAAATAGGAACTGCGCGTTTGTTCCAAATCGAAGTTCGGATTCCTTGGAAAATTTATAACTAGGCTTGGATAAGGCGCAAAATTAAAAGCATTCAAAGAGAGTGGCAAAATCACAAAAACCGTGAATGCTAAGCAAAACATATTTGGACTTATTACTTTACATAAATTTTTAGAAAATTTAAATATTGTTTGTCCGCAGAAGGAAATAAAAAAAAAAAACGCAAGCAGAAGTTACGGAACTTGGGGTTCTAACGCACTGACGACTAAAGACGAACTGAGAATTTCTTCAGCTTCCGATCCGAATTGAAAGTGCTGTCGAACCAGCTGGCTCCCCTTATCAATGAGGGTAGTATTTTTAAATTGTACATAAAATGTTCATATGCTATGTCATGACTCTCATTTTTATAACCCACAAAATTTTATATTATCATTTAATTTGTTAATAATTGTCTGCTTTGGAAATAGATTTTGTAATATATTTTATTATATTTTATTATATTATTTAGTATTATATTAAATGTATACTTTGATTTTTTACAAATTAGATTCAGTATATTTACCTTGTCTAGATGTCAGTCATCAGTTGAGTTTCACACAAGACGTTGAGAGAAACAATTTCTCAAAAACCAGTTTAAAGTTTAGTAAAAGGATTCTTATAAGTATGAAAGATAGGATATTTTTTATCATAAATACCTGAATAAATTTTTTTTCTTTTGAGGTTTATAAATATAAAACATTTACCCCTGAACACTTATTCAGAGATTTGAAGATTAATGAACATAATCTCATTATTAATCGCGTCAATGATTCCCATTTCTATGCATATTTTTATACATGATCATTTATTTTGGAAATACATAATTTTGGGGCAGCTAAAGGTGGGAGGAGCAATTCATGTTAAGTATTATTTTAGGCATTATGCACAAGCCAAACACTTCCCCGTTGCATACTCATTGGCGAACCTGTCTAATTCGATAAACCCAAAGGGATTCAGAGCTTGGGCAGTGGAATGAAAGGTGTTCACTGTACCATCCAGTTTAGTTTGCGGCAGCTAGCTTCCCAATGATTTACGTAGCTGCGGTTCGAGCAGCCTTAGTCCTGTTCACCTGTGCAGAGCACCGGCTAAAGTTCGAGAATCAATTGGGTTTCGAGCGCATCCAACAGTATGACATTCCACCGCACTTGGTCAGGCAATCGAACCCAAACGCACTTTACGCTTCACGCTTTTCATTCCGAATGCCAAAGGAAACGGGGAAAGAGATGTAGAGGAGGGAAAATCGGGAAAAGCGATTTCTACCAGCTACAAACTGCTAAGTAAAACGGATGAGTGTCGCAATTAAAGGCAAACAAAACGCGTAATCGAATGCTATGTAAATGGAGGTCAGAACGAGATTGGAAAGTCGAGGCTAAGATACCCGGTAAATAGTCTTTCCCTTCTTAAAGAATGTTTTAAGAAGCATCAATTTTGGGATATCTCTTTATTTGAATATTAAACTAAAATGTAATAATAGAAGTAATTTTGATAATATTAAAAGTACTATAAAATCTTAGCTATCAATAATTTTCCAGGTTCGTTGTTTATTAATTTTTATTTCCACAAATTAAATATTCCCTTAATGTCCCTAGAGTCCACGACGGGGACTAAACATATTCAAGGATAAAAGAAAAAAGCCGTAGAAGCAATGGGAAAAGTGTGTGAGTTAATTGTAACCGCTGTTACCCTATTTTAACACCAACAACTGTCGATCCACTAACGCTCTTTTTTGCATTTTTTCCCCTCCTTTGCTGTTTACCCTTTTCTTTCTCTCTCTGTCTATGGTCCTCTTCGTTAGTCGCTTCCTTTTTGTGGTGAATCTGGACTAACGGTAAATATAATTACTGCACCCTTTACCCAGTGATGGTAGAGGGAGGGAAAATGACGGGGCGAACAAAGCGACGTGACGTTAATGACATTGTCGGTCGGAGACCGCCGGATGCGAACGCTTGGCTAATTTGTTCTATGTTCGACTTGTGTCTAATTAATGAAGATTGTGTCGCATAATCGTAACGCTTAAATTTATATTAATTGTTGTGGCTTTGTCACGAGTCCCTAAGTGGTGGGTTAACTTTTTTCCAAACGACTTTTCGCAAATGAGCAAATTTAAGATTTTTATTGTTAGTTCTTATCATTGTAATTTATAATTTGGGTCGAACAGTTGGTATTTAAAAACTCATATAGTTTTCTTAAAAATAATTAAATTATATTATTATTAGTGCAGGACAAAATTCTTAACAGTCATGCAAAGTAGATTTAAAAATCATTTCAAATGGCCTACTTGTCGTATACGTAATATCTATAGAAAAATCTAGATTTTCTTCGATTGGTTGTTGAGTTATTACATATCCCTAATCAAAACCCACCACATCAAGTGGTAGTACCATAACTCCTACTTTTAGATTCTACCTTTCCGGAAACCATCCTAACATAAAAACCGGTACCCTGGGGAATTCCCCCAAGCTTGCGGGCCTCAGAGGTAATTTGGGGAATACCTGAGCTCGTAGCTTTAACAGCTTTTCCAGCTATAGCTTTTTCCCACGGCCCACACAGGCCCACAATAGTTGGCAACGCGCGTTGGCAACACTTACATATGTACTTGTTACCGCTTATCAGTTGGTAAGAAGAGTACAAAGCTCGCACGCGGGCGAGCGAGAGAGCAGGTGAGCGAGCGTCGAGCGGCGAACACGGCGCGCTCAGTTGGTACTACGCCGTCGGCCAATTCGCCGCTTCAGTTGAATTCGAAGCCTAAGACGGCGCGGTTGTGTGCGCAGCGAAAAGGAAAGAATAGTTAGAACCCTTCGGTCGGCAGGAAATATCACAGTTCCCGGGAACTGGCCAGCTGATCCATTTCGTGGGCCCCACTTGGTCTTTCAATTATGTATCTCGCTTTGCAGTTGGTGGCTCGTATTTCTTGCAAATAATTTCGCAAACCGTCGGGAAGTTCGCCCGGAGTGCAACAGAGTAAACAGAGCGCATGCAACAGCTGCTTAATTAGGAACAACATCAAAAGCAAGCGGACGCCAAATTAAAAGCTCCAGCGCCGACGACGACAGCAGCTCAAGCGGCAGCATTGGAGTCTTGAGCTCGGCTTCACCGTCTTACCCTACACTCTTCCCCACGGCTTTTGTCGGGTGAGTGATGCCACAGTATTTGGATATAAAGTGGCTAAATTATATAGAAAATACAAAGCTGGAGAAAAGCTTGAAAATAAGATTTTCTACAAACCAAATATTCCAACTCCAAAAATGTCAAATTTATCAATTGTATCTATAAAACAGTGATTTCCGTTTCCTTCTCGTAATCGCTATGTTTGTGTTTCGATTAGGTATTATTATGACCTGGGGATATCTTCAAATATGGAAAAGTTAAAGTTATATTGCTTTATATTTCAGAGCTCAAAACTTAGTGTTTTGTCTACCTAAATAGCTACAGCTGCTCTGTTTCCATTCTTTAATTATTTGGAGTGACTTATAAGCAGCTGGCGCAATATGCACAAGCTGTCCCAATCCCCGTCTGGGCTTATCCACCTGGCTAAGTTCGTTCTCAGAAAATTGGCATCTAAGCTTAGTAGACAGAGAACAAGCTTATCTGTTGCAATCTCCGTTTCTGTGCTTAAAAACGCAAGCAAAAATCTGACTTATTTTTAAGGGGTGTTTAAACGCTTCTATAAGTCATTTCCGGCAGGGTGGGTGGTCATATATTTCTGCCCCGTCATAGTCAATGGATTTATCTAGAGATCTTGGTCATTGACTTTTGGTCAGACGTCTAATACTCGACGGACCAAGAACATTGACATTGCAACAAGTAGACAAGGGAAAACTGAACCCATAGTTTAGTCATAGAGGTATAAAAAAATATCCAGAAAATTTAATTGTATTTTTATATAAATATAAAGTATGTAAAGAAAGCAAAATATTACTAGTTGTAAATAAAGCGTTGACGACATCACCGCCCTGGGATCAGTTCAAAAGTCGTGGGGGGTCGGTGGTTCCCCGCTTAAACCAATCTTTCATTTTTTGTTTTCTTACTTTGGCTTCTCTTTGGTCCGTCGTTAGCTTTCTGTATGTGAATATACAGAAACTATAGATGACGATTCTGAATCAGCAGACACGTGTCTACAGTCTGATTCTCCTCTTGATCTTCGACGGCGATGGGCACCGAGTGATGTCATCCTGCTGGTCTCAGCACTCGAAATAAAGAGTTGCGTTAAAAGAAAAAAGAAATCGCAAAAAAAAAACAGAACGCGGCAAAAACTAATTTCAGGAATTTCCCACTCCGCTGGCTTTTCGTTTCATTCCAAAGCGGTGTTTCTAATTGTTTTTATCAGTTTGTTGCTTTTGTTTGCCGGCAGTTAACCCCCGACTCCAAATAATAATTACCACAGAATATGCTTGTTGCAAAACTGTAGAAATTATGGGCGAAACAATTCTATGGTTGCTCCACGGAGAAGCTGTTTGTCTTTGCCAAAGTTCAGATAAGCGTAGCACAGCATCGGAGATAAAATTAGCGTCTTTGTGGGTATGAGACTGGGGTTTTAAATTGAACTTTGAGTAAGCTTAAAATAACGTAAACTTAAGATGTGGAAGCCAAAGAGGAATTGGGTCACTTTGGATTCTTCTTTCACTTAACTTAAAAATATATACAATTCAGTTTTATTAAATTTCAAAGTTTGTGTCATGATTTTGCTTTATTTCCACCTTCCACCCTCCTGACTCATTTGAACGATGGAAATATTTAGTGTCCACATATCTGAGACAAAGATAAGGCATTGAGAGATACAAATTTGTTCTCCCCACAACTCAGATAAGTGCTGGGAAACAACAAAAACGAAGCTGGCCAAGGCAGGCAAATACAATGCATATTTTTCTGCAAGAAACTAGAAGCGCTAACTAGAAATACTCTTAAAAATCAAGAAAGAGTTCCAAGTGTCCTACTGAGGTTTTGTTCTTTTCTCCTAGTTCTCCGTATAAAACTGAAACAGAAAATATATATGCCGCACAAGGCATATAATCACTTTAATGAACATGTTTTTTTGCCGATTACCAATCCAAGGGCAAGGTGAAATTGCGCTGAGAGTTTATAAAACCTTTTCAGTTGTTTGGTACTTTTTTACTATATATTATATATACCTATATTATAATTATATCTCTTTGGTTGGATTACCGCCATAAAAGTGGATACAAATTCTAAACTAAACCACAGAAATACTTTCAGAATTAATAGCAAATAATAGACTCCTTGTGAGTATTATTTTCCAGTGATTTACTGTTCTTGGCCATAACAACCAGGCAACTCTCAGGCGACCTTGATTATATTTCTGCCACTCGCTATCTTACCCGATATCGATACACGTCGGAGACACTTGTGGCACTTTTGATTGACACCCTTGGAACTACAGCTCAATTTTTTGAGGGAGGGAGTCCTTTGGGGAGGAGTCTCGGCACGGCTATCTCTGAACGCGGTCAGCCCTGGTTTTTTCTGTCCCCCGCGATACCGCTACACAACCCCGTGGAAACCACATCCCCTTCCCCGCACGGCACGGACAATGGACAATCGGTCAGCCAGCTATAAGTGCACGCCACACGCCAAGCGTCCACAACACGAGTAACCAGCAACAACGACGACCACGACGACGGTCAGTGTCAAAGGCGATAGAGGAACACGCGAAAGGACGCGGACGAGGACACGGAGCAGGTAAAAGTGGCCAAGAAGGGGTGGAAATCTCGCGGCCATAAAAATTGGTTTAATCGCTGTGCACGAACACGACCAGGGCATACCCAGCACTTTAAAAGTAATCACTAAGTTTAAAATGAATTCAAAGGGACAACTAAAGCACATCTCAAAGAATTTAATTGAAAATAATTCAAAAAAAATATTAAAAATATTTTTATGAGAGTAATCAAAGAATATACCCATATACCTTTCAAGAACCTTTTAATGAAAATCGAATGCTAAGAGTCTAAAGTTCCGCTTTAAAAATCAGAGAAAGTTACCAACGAACCGAACTACGGATATTCTCCTCTTGGTAAAAGTGCTAAACAGCCCGGGAATTTTTCCACTCATCAAATCAATTTGCAAGGGATGGTAGAAAAAATTGCACGCCACCATTTGCACGAGGCTCGGGACACTGTGCACCATATGCCACACCAAATTATAGTCGCCATATTCCGATATGTACACAAAGAGCATATATATAAATATATATCGACGTATGGGGCAAATACTCTCGGGGATATTGTTGGTCAGTGAATTGATTTACCTCAACTCCACTGCCTTTGATGTAGGTCCCCCGAAAGGCCAAACAGCGATAGAAAATTGGCCAAGAGCAGAGAAAGGGAGAAAGTGAGAGAGCTGGCGAGAGCGAAAGTAAGAGATAGGAGAAGAGATATAGGGCCAAAGGTAATACCCATACGCCCCGTGGACATGGCGTCCCATTCACATTGCCGCAAATTAGCCGGACAAGGTCTCCGTGACGAATTCGGTCGGTCTGGTTAAGGGAATAAAAACGTTTATAATCAGTAATGTATTGTTTTAAAATTCAGTTACTGTGAGCTAGAATACATACGTGGAAAGAATGAAATGATTATATGAAGAATTAAGCCATCTTTAAATACTGGGAAGATTTTAGTTGCATACTTTTAAAATCCCATCTTTCCAAAAATCATCTTCTCTAATCTTTAAACTAAGCATGACTCATAGTGCATACCATATAGTTTCAGCAAGCAGCTCTGGAGCATTAGTCATGTTAAATAATCTTTAAGTTAAGTATCAAGGTTCGGAATAAAATACATTATTTTAAGACTTTTTAGATTGAAAGAAAGTGATTGTAAGGGTTGTCAGAACTACAAAGACTTTATAGTTGACTTTACCTAGTTGATTTTAACTAGTTGTTTGTCATTACAAGTCTGTCAACAATCAAAGAAAAGAATTACATATTTACGAAAGTGTAAGTTATTTTGGATTTTCCACAAAAACAGGAAATGGATGCTTTTAACTTTGTACTCTGCTCTCTTGCAATCGGATGAGTCATAAGTCATAAAAGATAAACTCTAAATTATATTATAATAAAAACATAAAAACGGAGTATACAGAATTTAAGCATTTGTAGCTCTAAATACAATTAAAGTCGGCTTCCATATTATTCATCGGCCTAAGAATGTCTGTATTATTTTCTTCGGTGACTTTGCCACATCCCTCACTATAACTATCTATATAAAACACCAGCACCAGCCCGCATTTCATTTTGCATTCCTGGCGGCAATTTGACTTTAAGCGATTGCCATAGACGCCCTCCATCGCCCCTCCGCTCGTATTGGATACATAATTTCGCTATCTACCTGGGGAATCGGACGGGGAGGAGGAGCTGGGTTAGGTGTTCCCAACACGCAATTGCCGGCACACGCACAGCCCACCTGGAGAGTAACTGTTTTAACCCAAATTCCCGAGCAAAGTGACAAACAGACTGATCCGCCGCACAATAGAACCGAGTTATCGACGGACAGATGTTCCCTACATGGGCCCCGAGTCTGCCTGCCTGCGGTGCCAGGCTCAACAAGTCTGGGGACGATTCGAGAGCTCCAAAGGACGACCTGCTTGTTTCCCACACCTGGCCCGCGGCCCCTCTACAGGGGGCCACGTGTCGCCAAGCCCTGGTTTTCCAGTATCCCATCAATTTTTAATGCAGCACACAGAGCACGCACTCCCACGCTTCCCGGGATTAGTGGCCACTGCATGGTAATTATCTGCGATGAGTCCTTTCGCAGAGCACCGTCCAAGGCGGCCGGCCACGAAGACGGCTAAATTATTGATTGTCAATCTAGAGTTGACGGCATGTACTATATATAGGATTGTGTTTCAACTTAAGATGTCCCCCATGACACCTAAATAGATATCAACTAATGGACTTCTAAAGCTGACAGGGTGATAAAATTAAACAATAGTGCACTTTTTAAAGCTGAAGATGAGTGTTTGAAGGCTTATTATTTATTAATATAACCAATAAACTAGATAAACTAAAACATTGTGTATGAAACTTATCCCGAAGTTAGCATAATTGTTTGAATAAACAGTTATTCTTCTCAGTCTCAATGCTAATCTGCACTTTTCTGATTTCTAAAATCCTTTATCACTAATAAAACCTAAAGCCTTAATATAAATAAGGGAAAAATGTAAGTTAAATCACCGCAAGGCAATCAAAAAAGCGTACAATGTTTGCAAAAACAAACTTGTTAACATGTAAAAGCCATCCGATTAGTCGCTTGTTGAAATTTCCACGCAACTTAAGAATTCTGAACTTCTAATTAGCCCCGCCCCCTGGACAGGGATTTGTTTTTCACGAGGAGCAACGGTAATGGATATTCCCGTTGTGAACAAAATAATCGAGAGTTGTGAAAATGGGAGGCGATGGGGCCATGTGGGAAGCATTGACCTTGGTTGCACATTTCCATTCAGAAGCGCTCGCTTCCTCAACGGTCGTGGCATTTAGAGAGTATGAATGCAGGCTAAATAATTTATGCGACTTTTATGGAGGGACCCAAGCGCCGTTTGGCCCCCGTTTCCACCCCGCCTGGGACTCGCCGCCCCTGAATCTGAACCTGAACCCAGTCTCTATTTAATTTGCACGTGGGTGTGGCTCCCGCCCTGCCAATCCCTTTATAGTTCCTACTGCTCGTGCTCTAATTGCGCCAAATCAATTGAAATTGATGCTCCAACATTCAATTGCATTGATTGCCTTCCAGTCGCCGTTGCTCGATGACTGGCCAAGTGTCTCGAGCAGTTCGTATCTGCCTCTAGCCGTCGCACAATGAGCAGTATTTTACTTGTAGATGTTTGTTTATATTTCCATATTTCACAGAAATGAGCTTATCTCGCTCCGCCTGCCTTATTAATTATTCTGGTATGATGGATTTGAATTTAATTTGTTAGATATTTGATAGTAAATTGTTAGTTAACGGACAAGTGTGAAATGCACAAATCACCTTACTTTCTTCGAAGACTTGTGGCTATAATTATCAAATATAAAAATAAATATGATAGTAATTTAATTCGAACTTCTTAAAATATTCAAATATGACAGCGACTTGTTTGCATAAAAATTATTGTTATATGCTATCCAAGGCTTTAAGCCCGAGTATCCCACTTTCCCTTTTTTCCATTTAGAATTATAAATCCTTTGACCCCCAACTGATTTAGGTCCATGCTCAACCCCCTAATTCTTGGGCCGTTAAGTAGCTCAAGGTTCATTAGCTTATAATTTTCTGGCGTGTGACTATCCCCTTTTTTATTTAAAATAGATTTAATGGCCCATAAATAGATAACGAATAATATTACATAGCCAATGGAAATGAAGAACATCAAGTATAATCGGAAATTGTATAGGTGAATATAATTATGCATAATTCATGTATCGTTCATCCGTAATGACTTCTGTGAGTGCTCGGTCAACGATGGCTCTATATTACAAGGTACTTTTGGGCTATTTTGAGCGTTTCTAACGGTTTTCAGGGAGAGTATGGGTTTCTATTACGTTTCCGTGGGCTTGCAGACTAGGTCTTTGATTATAATCGCATAATGTTTGAGGCCTAAAGAACGAAACACGGAGCAAAGCTATTAGCGAAAAGCTAAAATGTAGCCTTGAAACTCTAAATAATAGGGACAATTGATGAAGCCTATTTTCAATGTGCCGGTTAATATCCCCTTACGATTTTTTTTTTGTAATTAACAGCCCATACAGACTTGACCAGCTGCAAAATACTTGAAGTCACATTTACGCTTATACCTATAAACATTTCGGTTTAGTCACAAACGATCAACAAAGTCTCCCCAATGGAATGACCTATAGAGACCGGCGATCGGCACACAAATCGCTCGTTTGTTTATTATTCATGAATGGGCTCTTATTATTCGCAATTAGCATACGGTTAAGCTACGACAGTAGGGTGTATCAGTGATCGTGTAAGATGTTAAATCATTAAATTGATTTTATGGCTTTCTAACAAATTTAATTAGTCGGTATATTAAATATAAAAGTCTAATATATAATTAATCGTTTTTATTTTTCTTTATCTTGTAGCAAGCTTCAAGCATTATTATATAGATAAAAGCATGTTATAAATTAATCTAATTATATACAAACAAACCCTATTTTGCCATTAGTGATTTTATGCCTTATTTGCTTGTCAGAGCATTCACAATTCGTTGTGATCTGAAAGTTACTTGACTTTCCGCCGGGTACATGAGCACTCGCAACTTTTTCATCTGGCTTTTGTGCTTCATTTTCAGCTTTGTTTACGAGCGAGCGGGACTCCGACTCTGCCCCATCCCCGGGTGACTCACATTAGGCAAATCGTTGCTTTGTATTTATTTGCCTCTCTTCTGTTTGCTCGCCATTGTAATTGCTTTTATTAATTTGCGATCATTACTGCGCCTTACTTCCCGAGCATCCGGTTGCAAATGGATTATGAAATGTTACGCGGAAACTCCGACCGCTGGGGCATGGATTACGTATACGCCGTGTTGCAGTCCTTGCAGGCTGCTCAAACTTTCAAGGCCAAAATCCTTGGGGGGCGTATTTGCGTTTAATAACTATTACACCAGCCGTGTCAGCTGCTAATGGACACAGCCATATACACACCCATGCCAGCGCCAATCGGCTCACCCCTCGTGTGACAATTAGCATGTGAACGCATCAAATTTTTAATAGTCGAGTCAAGACCACAAGACCAAGCCCAAGTTCATTTGCTTTGGAAACTTTCCCTCCAGCTGGCCGCCACACAATCCTTTCCCACATCCAATGTGTGTCCAGTGTGTCCTTCTGGGCCACCAGCTGGCAGCATTTAAAAAGCTTTACGAACACCATTAAAAATTCAACAGAGAAATCTAGAAAATACGAAACTTTTCCCCCGGCGATAACAAGTCATTTGAATGCTTACTGACTCCCCATATCCCCTATATCTTCTCTTCCTCCGACAGCCATCGGCGGCTTGACAAGGCCGCCACATGGAGCAGGTTGGCGTCCGCTCAGTCCGCTCAGTCCGCTCACTAGTCCACGGACCGCACCCGCAGTCGCAGTCGCAGTTGGAGCTGGAACCGGAGAACCGGAGGAGCAGCCTCGGATGCCGGCAGGCGCATGAGAGCAGCTGGCCACATCAGATTAGATAGACGGACACCAGCCAAGGACACACGTCCCGCGCGGCTCTCTCATAATGGGCACAAAAACCCAACCACAATTGGCCAAAGGTGAGTGTTCACATTTAAATTTGTAAAATCAAAGATACTCCTTGGTTTTAGTGATGTTGGATTACAATAAGTTAATAAATAATTAAGTGAAGAATACGCAAATGTCGTTAAAATATAAAAACTAAGAATAATAGTTTAACGGATTATAAATTATTAAATTCTTTTATTGTCTCTTGATATCCAGCCCATATTTTTCATCAATGAATTCCTTAATGGTTTTGCGCTTTGTCCATTGGCCAGGCTCTAAATCGATATATAACTTGGTCTTTTGATAGGCAACAACATTGGTATAGCAGTGATGCTCGTACCTAAAGTCCGGGCCGAAATAGGAGTTTTCAGAGATCCTTATTAGATCCTTGGTATTTGGCAGAGGAAATTCTAGATTAAGTTTAGGTGGCAAGATGGGAACAGCATTTTCATTGGATATAGAACCAATCTGTTTAGGAGTGCGTTCAGGAACAGGATCAGGTTTTATAATTGAAACGCCATTCTCCTGAGAATTGAACGGAGGCAGAGAAGCAGGAACACTTGGACCGTTTTGAATAGATTCTGCAGTCCAAGAATATTTTCGATGTTCTTGAGTTTTCACAGGCGTAGTGGGCTTCTTAAAATAATTAGGGCTAGTCGAGGTGTCCTGACTCTTACGAGCCCGCGCTTCCAGCAATTTTTTGGCAGCACATGGAAGTCCCTTCTTCAAAGCCTCCTTTTCTTCCAGGGTGGTGTTACTCCTGGCAAGATTAAAGTTCCATCGGGAGGAGCGTTCTGGCGCAGCCGCATACACAAAGGTTTGATCCCCTTTTTGGGGAAACCCCGACTTTGCCGATTGCAGCTGGTTCTGTTTTAGTTTTGTATTTAAATCCCTCAGCCTCGATGGTGTGGCTCTTAAAGTCTTCCTTGGATCATCTAAATTCGATTTCCCTGGCTGTTTTTTGGGCTCTTTTTCTGAAGTCGGATGTATAGGTTTGTCCTCCCGAATTGGTCCTACCGGCTTTGTCTGCCATGTATCCATGCCGGCACTCTTTACGGCGGCCTTCCGGCAAAGCAAGCGATAGCCCTTGATCGAATGCGGATTGGCTGCAATGGCCAAGTGCATGGATGTGGTTCGGCAGAAGATCACTATGGCGTAGTTCAGCGAGTCCACGCTATTCTTCACACAAACCCGCTCCAAATCCCCAAAGGCGCAAAAGTAGGTGAAGATGTCACGGCGTGTCAGGGACTGACTCAAGCTTGGAACGTACATCCGGCGTTCGTTTTCCGGCTCCGGTGGACACTGACCCGGCAACTGGCGCACTGACGGTTGATAGGGCAGGATTTTTGTCTGCATTGCCTGCAAGCGGGCTACGAGGATTGGTTCAATATCAGAGCAACATTCTTGCTAACTCCCCAGACTTACCAGACTCTGCAGCATATGCCCTTCCCAGGTCCGGGGGCAAAGAAAAATCCTCCACAGATTTCGACATTTTTTGCTGCTTGGCAGGAGAAGGATTATCATCGTCTTGGGATTGCGGGAGACCAGGTAACTCCTTTGTTGAACAAGGCACCACCAGAGATCCCAGGGTAGCCCACGAGTTCCACATTTTGCACGGCCTTTTTTTGTTTTAATTCTTTTGTAAATTTGATTAGATTGCTTATTCAACGGCTACTTATTCCCTGCCAAAACTATTAATTAATTGTTGTACAAGTCTTTTCATTTTAGTGCCCTGAGCAGTTCTTAAAATGTATTCATACATTATATTTTATTACGTAAATCAGTGAATAAGATTAAAGACTTTAAATCATATTTTTATCTGAACTCAAGAATTCCGTTTTAAATTCTTGGAGATTCATGAGTACAAATCGAATCTCCGTTCATGTAATCAAAGTCTTTTTTTCTGCTAGATTTGATTCTCGGTTGGAAGGGATTGACGCGTTACCACTGACTTTGATCCCTAGTGCACAGACTTAGCGCAACAGTCTATGGTTGCCCAACGTAAATCCGATCCACGGTTGCAAATTGATTTCACTGAAAGCCTCTGACATTTCAGATTGGAGGAGAATACCCATCCGCTTTTGCCCGCCGATTTTGGGGTGGCAAAAAGTTGAACAGTTGTTACCGATTTCGGGCAGATAGTGACCCAGTTCTATGGCGTTGCTAAACCAATTGCAGGCAAAAGCGACGAGAAACTTTAACAAAAGCCGCCCGCTGCTCGGTTTTGGCCCTGACACTATTCCACAAAGGTACCGTTAACCACTTGGCCAAGAGTGCCTGTGTGTGCGTGTAAGCGGGGGTGTCTTACTTTGTGTGTGCGTGGTGTGCCTTGAGCTTGGCCAAAAGAGCGGCACTTCGATTTATTACGCGCCTCGTTTCGACCGCTCAATGAATGAAGTGAATGAATGCGAATTGTGCCCATTTGGGTGTATGAGTGTGAATGAGTGCTACTGTGTTTGCTTGCTTGTGAGTGGTGTGTTTGGTTGGAGTAGAACTTCAATAATCAAAACTAGTGATGAAACACACAAATGCGTTCTTGACTTGGCAATAAACCTTTTTAGTAACTTAAAGATATATTGTAAGATATATGTATATAGTGGTAACTATGTTATAATGATAAAAATTTTTATGAGATATGTCGATATGTTTAAAAAAACTGTTCAAGCTAAAGAAGCTCTACTGTAGTTTGGGGTTTTGAAGAACCTAAACAAAGGAAACGCAAGTAGCAACAATGTTCTTCAAGTTAATGAAATTATTTCCTTTATGTGCACATTATTGGACCATGATTTTGGATGTAATACTTTTGTGTTCTTTTTTTATGAAGCACTTATATAAAATACCGTTTTGTCGGTCGGCTTTGTGTGTGTATACTATATGCACACCTGTTGAGATTTTCAAAGAAATTCCCGGAATGAAAATTCCCTTGTAGCCGCAGAAACCACAAAATAGATTTATCCATGATCTATCCCGACAGAATCGCCTTATTTGGTGGGGAATTGGCCTCGCTGATTGAGTTTGCATTGCTGCTTGTTTCCCGGCACAAAGGAGAAAATGAAATCAATGTGTACGGGGTGTGATTATCCCGCCCAACCCCCTCACAGCCCCGGCGAGCAATCATTCATTAACCCATATGCGCCACCTCTTCGAGCGCCAGCCAAAATAAATACAATTTTTCCCGCTCTGACATTGACATTGCTGCTCATTTGAATGGAAAGAGAGGCCGCAAGGGGGCGGCTGTCCCTAGCTCTCGCTTGCTCCCCTTTGTCTGATTCACGTGCACTGTACTGGCCAGCGGTAGAGAGACTGGGACGGATTGAAATAGAGAGTGTTTTTCGCCTTTCTCTCTTTCCCCTTTATTTTCATTTCTTTTTTTCTTATGGGGTGACTTAAGAAAATTTGCTCATTTTTATGCTTGACAAACTTGAGAAAATTGCGCCAATGATTTTTGGGGCAAATCGAATAGGAAAATACTCTACCAATTAAGTCAAAAAATAATCAATTACAACTATACATTAAATCCTTATAAATTGGCTTAAAATATATACACTTATGTACATATTTATAAACTAAGTTTTAATTGAACTGATTGACTTTTGAACTGAGTTGTAATTCAACCTTATACAACGATCACTGATCAAAAAAAAAAGTCCATTTTAAGATTTTTTCAAGGTCATCATCAAATAGAATCTTATAATAATAATAATCCAGAAATTGTGTATCCCTAAGATTCTTTTGAAAAACAAATTTTGAAATATATTTCTATTAAAATAAACTTTAAATTTATAAATAATAAATCATTGAACAGTAGACACGTAGTATAACTCGAAAATGGAAATAAATTTAAGGTTTTAGGGTCACATTTACAAATATTAGCTGGAACTATTCAATTTTATAAAAAACTTCAGTTTAAAAGGGAAAATATCTTATAGATAAATAAGTTAAGACAGCTTTTCTCTTGAAAACTAAATTACAAAATCACAATGAATGTTTATCACCCATTGAGCTTTGACCCCAGAGATCAGAGACTTTACTGTGATAATTTCCTCTTTAACCTTTGGAGCTCGAAGCTTTTCCAATACGAGCCGCTCTCTTCTGAGCGTAGCTTTCTTCTCTTCTCTCTCAATATTTAAGTGTTGTTTGTTGCCAAGCTAATGGAATGGCGCGCCCGGTTGCCTTGGCAGCGCGGTCGGCGTTTTGTTGTCATCATCGCCCTGCGTCGGCGTCACTGCCGCCGCTTGTAGTTTGCTCGCCGCACGCTCTCGCCTTTGCTGCCTCGGCCGCAGTTGCTGCCGCTGCCGCAGTAGCAGCGGCGTCGCTCATTTTGGCCGTAATTTCCTCGGCAGTTGGCTGTTTGGCTTTGGCGCTTGCCGTTTTGCCGTTAGCTGTTTTGTTTATCGCGCTGCGTCGCCTTGGGCCAAATAAAATCCGTGCTCCGCGAAAAACTCTCGAGTTGCAGTTGCGAAAAGTGTTTCCGCGTTTCCGAGAAAAGTTCTAAGGAAAATTATTTTGAAAAGTGCAGCAAAAACGGCAACAGCAGCAACAAGCAAACGGTGCAAAATAAGTGCAAGAAATGTGCTAAAAATGTACGAAACTGGGCGAGAAGGAAAATAAGATGCAGTAGGGGAGGGTCAAAGAGGCGGAGGGGGAGAGAGTGCATTTTGATGATGCATTTGGCACCTGGCACTGAAACATGTACCCCAGCGCCCCCTGCGCTCAGCGTCGTCTTTTCTGCATTCTCAGCATAATTATTGAGCCTTCATCGATTCTTTTGGCCTTTTCTTGTAGTTAATTGTTTCTTGCGCCGCCCCCTTGGCTGCCGCCGCCCCACCGAAGGTGACGCATGCCAGTGGGGTGAAAAGGAAACGCAGAAGCAAAGCCAAAAGCAAAAACAACTTGAAAAACTGAAACAAATTGAGAGCAAGGAGCATATTTACATTCACATGCATGACTCACGTTCGCCGCAGGACACCGTAAGGTGGAGCGGGGCAGAAAGCCAGAAAGAGAGAGAGCTTAGCCGGCTTTGTTGTTGTCTGAGAGAAGGACTCAACGTACGCAAACGGAGAGAGCGAACTTACAAGAGAGAGCGTGGCAATCAGCTGTGACTGCACGAGTCCTTGAATCACAAAAAATACACCGCATTTGTGTGTGAATCGAAATCAAGCGGATATGGGGCCCAAAGTTTTCCCGATTCCCTTTATTGTTTTCCCAACAGGCAAAAAGTTTCATCTCAACTTTTCGCCTCAATTTCAGTTTCAGTTTCTCTCCGTTTTCCTGTTTTACCGTTATGCCTCTCATGCAGCCGCCGTGGCCTTGACAACAGTTTTGACATTGACTCTGCCTACACACCCACACCCACACCCACACCCGCACACCCCACACCCGGGTGCAAACACAGAGAGTGTGTGTGAAGCAGGAGAGAGAAATGTACTTAGCTTGCAGCTTCCGTTTCCATTGTTGCCTTTGTGTGGCTTTCGCCTTTGGCGGTGGCAAAAACACCTGTTGAGGGCGGAATGTTTGCACAAAGGCGACACCAGCAGCAGCTCAGAGCCATTAGAACTAGGTGCTTACTGCAGATTTAGTCAAAGGAGCGAAGAGCATAAATGTAAACATGGAACACTATACGCTTGCAGGGATATAGTCAACTTTTTAGATTTCTTTTAAAGTGTTAAAACTAATGTTTACCCCCTGATAAGGGGAACATTAAAATCTGCAAAACATATTATTATTTGCTTTAAAATGCAATTTCAATTTTATATAAAAGCTTTGTTTTTTAAAGACAAATGAACATACTATATATAAAAAATGTAGACCTATTCCAAATTTAACTATCAATCGATCAATGTGGAATCGAAATGGATTTAATTTTAATTTACCAAGAAATATACAATTTAGCTTAATGAATTGCAAAAGGTTTTAAACGAAAATTATTTACAATTTCAGTAAATTCGGAAACATATGTCTTCTTAAAGTCGCTGTTCTTTTGACAAAACCCTTTTCAAATGGAGTTTTAATTGTTTTGAATGTCGAATGGTTCTGACTAATGAATAATGAATAATCCAAAGAACAAAGCAACCTTAGTGTAGGATTTTACTTACCTCAACAAGTACTCATCATACCCCCGAAAGCGTAGTTCCCCTGGGTATCTGAAATCAAAGCAGCAAATTTGTTTATTTATTTATTGCCCAGACGAATGCGTGCAAACATTTTCAGTTTGATGAGAATCGTTCCCAGCTGTCGAGGGGCCTTCAGAGCGGGTGGAGGGAAGCGCAGGGGGCGGCAGTCTATCAAAATGATGGATGGCGCAGTTTCGTGGGGGGGCCAACAGCCCCGACAAAGTTTCCTCGGTGCCGATGGGTTTTCAATTGCATTTTAATCTCCCGGGAGAGGGCAACATGTTAAACTTTCGCTTTTTCCGCACAGAATGAGGGGTAATGCGGAGTCCAGATATTGGGTTAGTTGCAGCCACAGCCTGAGCTGGTCATGATTGGGGGCAGGAGATGCAGCGAGGCCGCCCGTCGGCTGCGCCAGCGTCCCGACACCCTGGAACTGGCCGTGCTGGATGGCCAGTCTCCCGTGGAGACAGAGCGACAGGAGGATGATGATCGAATCCCATCAGGGGCACCGATAATAAGAGATGAGTCCGAAACAGTGGCTCCAGTAGCTCCAGCAGCCGGTACGGCCAGCAAAAGGACCCGCTGGTTCCAGTTTGCCAGATCCTCGAAGAATCGAAGGAAACGTCTGCACTGCGAGGAAGAGGAGGAAGAGCAGGACCTGGAAGAGCAGCGGCGAAGGACCTCCGACAAAGAATCCCATCGGAGGGCATGCCTCGCTCAACCGGAAGGCATGAACATTGGCAGCTCCACGCAGACCATCGCCACGCCCCTGATGATGGGCGACAGCTTCTATAGCCTGGCCCAGGGAACAGCTAATCCATCAGTTAGTAGATCGGATGACCAGGAGCAGTACAAGCAAAGGGATTCCTCGGTGGCCTCGGAAACCAAGTCGACCCGCAGTCTGCGTCGGCTTTCCCAGATAAGAAGACGGCGCAGCTCGTACTACTTTTCGGGTAATAAACCCTAACTTAGTTGTTAATGGAAATCTATAATTGTATTAAAAATTAAGGTGCCTAATACTAAGCTTAAGTTTACTTCAAATGAAATCTATGTAAAATCAAAATACTACACATTTCCAAAATATCAAATAATGTATCTATTTGTATTTCACAGAAAACGAACGCAGAATCCGCGCCAATGACAAAGAATTCAATGCGCAGTTCAAATATCACGTAAGAATCCTGGCATCGATATTAGAATGACAATTAATAATTTAAAAAATCATATTTCCAGAATAATTACATCAAGACCTCCAAGTATTCGCTATTCACATTTCTACCCTTCAATCTTCTTGAGCAGTTCCAACGACTGGCCAACTTTTATTTCCTGTGCCTTTTGGTCCTACAGTTAATACCTGCCATCTCCTCCCTCACGCCCGTGACCACAGCCATTCCCCTGATAGGTGTGCTCACGCTAACTGCGGTCAAGGATGCCTACGATGATATTGTAAATATCCTTAAAATAAAATAGATTTTAAATTAAATACACAAGAAATCACAATAAATATCATTTCTTTCAGCAACGCCATCTGTCCGACTCGCAGGTTAACAATCGCAAGTCAAAGACGCTACGGAACGGAAAGCTGGTGGACGCCAAATGGTCAGAGGTGCAGGTGGGCGACGTCATTCGACTGGACAACAATCAGTTCGTGGCCGCCGACATCCTGCTGTTGTCCACCTCGGAACCCAATGGCCTGTGTTTCATTGAGACGGCAGAGCTGGATGGCGAGACGAATCTCAAGGCGAAGCAGTGCCTAACGGAGACCATCGAGCTGGGCGACCGTCACGATCTGCTCTGGAACTTTAACGGTGAGATCCTCTGCGAGAGACCCAACAACCTGCTGAACAAGTTCGACGGCACCTTGATATGGCGGAGTCAGAGGTTCGCTCTGGACAACGAGAAAATCCTGCTGAGGGGCTGCGTCCTACGGAACACACAGTGGTGCTACGGCGTGGTCGTCTTCGCTGGAGTAGACACCAAGTTGATGCAGAATTCCGGAAAGACACAGTTCAAGAGCACTGGCGTAGATCGTCTGCTCAACTTTATAATTATTGGGGTAACGTAGTCATAAAATTAAGGATTTTATGTATATAACTGACCCATCATCCTTTTCAGATTGTCCTGTTCCTGGTCTCTATATGTGCTTTCTTCGCTATTGGATGTGCCATCTGGGAGGGCCTGATTGGCCAACACTTCCAGCGGTATCTACCATGGGAGCACATCATACCCAAGGATTATATTCCTACGGGGGCGACCGTCATCGGATTGCTGGTTTTCTTCTCGTATGCCATAGTCTTAAACACAGTTGTGCCAATCTCTCTCTACGTTTCAGTAGAGGTATGTTCTGGATTCACACCGAGCCTTGATCTATCGAAAACTAAATGGTTATTTGCCCGCAGGTCATACGCTTCGTACAGTCGTTCCTCATCAACTGGGATGAGGAGATGTACTATGCCACCACCAATACCTATGCCAAAGCCCGCACCACCACGCTCAACGAGGAGCTGGGCCAAATCCAGTACATCTTCTCGGACAAGACGGGCACCCTCACCCAGAACATCATGACGTTTAACAAGTGCAGCATCAACGGTCGCACCTACGGCGATGTGATTGACCTCCGGACCGGCGAGCTCATCGAGATAACCGAGGTGAGTTCACGGATTTGTAAGGGTTTCGAGTCTCCTAAGTGAATTAACCTCTAACTTGGTTGAGGGCGTATCGATTTGTGTGTCGTCTCGGTGTCCGTTTCTTGCACTGACTGCCCAGGGAAGATTGAGCCAGACTGAGCCTCTGGCCAAATAAGCCAAACTTCTACTTTGATCTCCCTGTGGCCCTCCTGCCCACTCCCTATTGTGTGTGTATGTGTGTGTGTCTCTGCCTAATTGTGCGTCTAGCAATGTGCAAACCGAACAAAAAGAAAAACAACAACTCACATTACTCGTTATAGCAGCAAACAATTTTCCAAAATAGCAACAACACCAGCAACAACCTTCCCAGAGCGGCAGGTGGAGCTGCGGCAGCGCCACCTGCAGCCCCACCCCCCATCATCCTAGTGCACAAGGCCGAGGTCCACGCCAAGAAGAGTTCCGTGGTGGTCACCTCCGACGGTGACACGCAAGTGGCCAGCAGTCCCATCGCGTCTCCGACGCTGGACCCTTCCGAGCGGCGTCAGGGACGCAAGCATGTGCGATACTCGGCGTACAGTAGAAGCCAGGAGGATGACCCAGGTGGGCTGTCGCCTAGGTTGTCGGCAGGTACAGCTGGAGGTTCCGGCGAAAGCCTAAGTCCACCCAACGGCAGCGAGAGCCGGAGAAGCAGCAGCAGCGGGGGATTGGGTGGCTGCTTCAAACGGAGCGGGCAGATGCAGCGCCAATTGTCCCGCACGAGCAGCTGCGACAAAGTAAAGATCTTGCATGACTCCGAACAGACAGAACCAAACACCACGCACAACCAACCACAGCACCATCGCAAGCGGCTGATGAAGATCCGGTTCAGAAAATCCCCATCAACAGTCACGCTGAGTGTCCCCTTCGGTCAGCTCGAGCACCATCACCACGAGGGGGAGCCATCGTCCTCACTGCACCCAAACGACTCGAGCACCCAGCACCACCACCACAATGCCACCACATTTGCCACCAATTGGAGTTCGTCGCCTCAGAGAGTGCACGTATGCATGTTCTGCATGTCCTATTCACGTCCTTACACAAATTGTAGTGTGTTGCTGTGGTTAATAAGCATATCTCAGTGTGTGTGTGCCGAAGATGATTCGACCAGGATCCATGTGAAATGGCCTTTGGCTATCACCATTCTCATTTCATTTAATAGAAATTACTCATACATTCAGCTTATTGTACAGTATCTAATCAAAATCATTATTACATTCATCTTGTGTTATTTTAACCTTTATGTCCTTAGTTTAATTGCAATAGACGAAAATGGTAGTTGTTTTACTTAGAAAATCAGAATTCTTGCACAAATATTCATATTTTTTTTATAAGCGAGTTGTAAATACATCAATTTCTTCCAAGAA